>CM060697.1:36041173-36106797 GCA_030686995.1 Artemisia argyi
CATTTGTTATATGAAAGTATATCGAAACTGAGTAACCTATCTTTTGTATACAGGTGTAACTCAAGTTTCAAATTGTTTTGCTGGAACAAAGTTGCTTATCAATGAAGATAATCCACATATAATAGCCATCAAAAACATGTAAGCATATATATAAGCTAGAATCTACGAATATTACCACAAATGAAAACTCAAGAGATGTGTTATCATCTAACACAATCATTAGAAAACCAGAAGATTTCTATTCACAATTTCCAATTAAGACAATTGATGAACTCTATGAGTTATCCGAGGTAAATAACGTGCCATATAATTCATACATCATATAATTATAATATATCAAATTTATCTAATTCAAAACTCTTTTTATGGCAGCCAATTGGATGTGTTGTAATTGGGAAAATATTGAAAATTGTTAGTGACCAAGGTTGGTATTACATGATATGTAGCAATTGTAATAGCGTTGTCAAACCATTGGAAGGTAAACAAATTGAAAGAAACTACAACTGTGACAATTGTAAAAAGAAGTCCGATCTTTATCCAAGGTAAGAATATCAATATATAAATATCTTTTATATATATATATTCTTTAACTTTATAAAAGAAAAACATATAATTGTGTGTTTTGTTGTTGTTTTTTCTAATTTAAATAAATGTATTATTCAGGGTTAAGATCCAAATTCGTGTTCAAGATGAAACCGACTCAGCTTCTTTTTGGTTGTTTCAACAAGAAGTGGCTAAATTATTAGGCAAATCCGTGGCGTATCTCATATCTAAGATTGATAAGGTAATAACACATATACATTTTCATTTACATAAGTTAACCATTTATTAACTAACTTTTAATATAAGGAACAAACAACCGAATCATATTTCCTTTTTAATAAAATTGATATTCCTGACATTTTAAAATAAATGACAGGATGAAGAAACCACATCATACCCCCGTGATTTGGATAGTTTAGTAAACAGGACGTTTTGTGTTTGAAATTGCAAGTTTCATCATTCAATATTCAAAACAACTATCACATTTTTACCGTTAATAATAACGGATGATGAAGCTATTATGAAATCATTGGTATCCAAACAAACACAAGAAGAAGAGGTATGTTATGATCCTATCTCCTTATAAAACATTAAATATGAAAATAACATAACAATGGTTGTTCATTAATAATTTTTATTATTTTCAGGATTCTGAATCTCATTCTATTGAAAAGACATCAGGAGAATGTGGGTCTAAAGGAAAGATCATTGAACATGATAATCTTAACATGGAGACATTAGGAGAATGTGGATCTAAAAGAAAGAACATTGAACATGATAATCCTGACATGGAAAAGAAACCAAAAGTTGAGCATGGAGACGCGTCAGAACAAAACAAGATGCAAAACACAACAACGAGTGATAAAGAATAATGACACAAGAAAGTTTCATTTCCAAAATACTTTATTTGTTTTTTTAGGCATTTTTATTTTCTATAGTTTGTTTATAACTTTCGTATGGTAATTATCTATCCCGAATACTCTATTTATTATTTAGGCGAATTTATTTTCTATAGTTAGTTTACAAACTATTGTATGGTGATTTTATTTTTTCAAGATTTTTTATTTTTGATTTTAAATTACCGTTTTGCCCCATTTGACCCGTTCCCTATGTTGAGAGTGAGTCTGTAATTTTGTATTTGGATAGATAAGTATGTTAAAAATCTATAAAATTGGTGACAAGATGATACAGCTGGTTCGATCCAAAGTATATCCTTTTTCTGTTTAAAACAATTATGTTACTTTGGACCTGTTTTTGAACATTTATCCCCATTTGACCCATTCCCTTTTTATGTGATTTTGACTTTGTTGCTTTGGCATTGTGTTTTAAAATTTTTTATATTACTCAGGATAATAACAAACTTTATGATTGTTGTTCGTTTTAATCAGATATAATGGCACATAAAAATTGTTTAAAGCTTCAACCTGTATTGACCCATTTATTAACACATTGTTTGAAGTGTTTGCAACAAATTGTAAAGGGGCATTAGGTCAACACAAACTTCCAAATCTATTATATTGTAAAATCTATGTGTAACTGCTGGTGACCTTACTTATATTAATAAACTTTAAATGCATTTTGATTTAAACAATATAATATACATTGTGTAAGCGTTTGAATGTACAAAAGGAAATTTTGGAACATATGTACCAAACAAACCATTTAACAAATGAAAGTTTAAATTTTGAGCAACAAATTATTGGTTATGGTTAATGCAATGAAAAATTTATTGATTTTCAGCAGCTACAATAGGTCTTTATGGCCTCCTACTACAACAAACACTCATACCATTATGCATAGTCGGCTCATGAACCGTTACACCAGATATCTCGGGTAACAAATCAGCACAATAATCATCAAGCGGATAATTCAACCATGGCACCATATCATGATATTGATCCAATCCTATTTCCGCCATAGGTACATTCAACATACCATCTTTTCCTTGAACTTTCGGCGCATTAAACTGAAAGTTACTAGAAACCGGCGTCTTTCTAACTTTACTAGACTGACCCTTCATCATAACCTGACCCTTTTCCCATATCAACTCCACAAACTCATCATTCGGTCTGCAATCCAATTATCAGAACATAGAATCACCAATTCAACAACTTTAACAAAAGTTTTATATCATTTTTGGCAACAAGGCAAACAAGAAACATACATATATGATACATCAGTCAATTTCTGCTGAGACAATTCGTTTTTATACAGCTCTGAAAGTGGCATTTTTTAAACAAATTTATTACTACTACAAACAATGTTCTCAAAAACTAATAAAACTAATAGTATTTGTTCTATAAACTTTCAATAATTAAAAACTTCATCATTTGTGTTTGGAAACACCTAAACAACAATATTTATCATCATGGCCCAAATAAAAATATAGAAAGGGCTGTTTGGAATTATGTTTTAAAAGGTCATCATGTGATTATCATGTTATAGAAAGGGCTGTTTGGAATGTTGTTTTAAAAAGTCTTCATGTGATTATCATGTTGTTCGAACCTTTGCTGGAAATGAATCATCATTAAAGATTGTAAAAAATGAGAATAAAGTATCGGAAAACAACTCATTTTAACCCATTATCATGACATTAGAATTCAGAAAAAACAACTCGCCAAAAACAACATACACAAGTAAACGTTACGGTCAACATAAAAACTTTTATGTATTCTACAAACATATAATAAAAATAACATCTTGAACATCCAACCTGTATTCACCCATTTATTGACCCGTTGACTTAAGTGTTAAACTATGTGAATATATGGATCTACATAAGGCTTAAATAGGATGCAAGTGCAAATTAGATGGCTTAATTATGTAGCATTGTACTTAAGGTGAAAGATTTACAAAGTCCACAAACCTGATCATTTAGGTGAAAGATTGAAAGCTGGAATGCATAATAACAAACAGCCCTTTATTATGTATGCTAATAATAGTTATTTATATCTATAGTACAAACACACAAAAAACTTATACTTCATTTACATAAACAGGCAACAAAAAACATTTAGTAGTTTAACAGGTGTTTTAAACTACCTATTTCAACCAAATTTGAAGGGGTCTTTGTGTCAACATAAAAACTTTTATGCATTCTACTGGGTACATATAATAAAATAAATTGTTTGAACCACCAATCTGTATTGACCAATTTATTTAAACAACCGTATTTTAATCTCTACTTTATGGTTATATACAGTTTGCGGCCACCAATTATAAAATATCTATATACTAGCATAAACTAGCAAAAATAGACATTATTCGTTTATGTTAGAGGAACTTTTTTCCAATTAAATTGGATAGAGTGACAATGAATCATATGACTGATAATAAAAACCCAAAAAAAAAAAAAAAGAAAAAAAAAACAAAAAACAAAAAAAGCCCAATAAATAAATAAATAAATAAAAAGCCTAAAAGAACAAACTCAACTCTAATTTAGAAAAAAAAAAAAAAAAAACAAAACAAAACAAAATATCTTCTTTTACTAACCCAAAAAAGTAAATGCTATAACCTAAAACCTAAACAAAATACTCTAATGCTTTAAAAAATGTATCAAGAAAGGCATGCTCAAACATTTCAGCAACATCTTTTATGTGTAACACAAGTGCAACCTAAAAGAATTCAAGATCATTGCCTAAAATCAAAAAGAAGGTTTCAATACAGTAAGATTAAACCTAAAACCTCTAGCATGACAAAAAACCAATTTTTGCCCTTCACTAATATTTTCCTTTTCAAGAAAATCAGCCCAATTACTTCCACAAAATCCACGTGGCACGTCTTCAATAAAGTAAAGATCCACCTTGTGCTTTTAATGTGGAATAAAAGATTTGAAACACAATAAATATTAAAGATTTGAAACACAATAATATGGAATAAAAGAATTTACCATTCCACCATCTACCCTGTTCTTTGATTCACACACAAACTCCATGTCACAGAAAATAAAATAAAAAAAAGGAAGAAGAACGACTATATTATTTTACTAAACAGAGCTTATAAAACCAGATGATAAATACGCTTAAGAAAACAGAATGAAACATCTTATATAGACCGCAAATACGATAACATAATCCAAATACAAATACAAGTATATGTAAATAATAATACAAATACAAATACGATAACATAATCCTTCTACAATAATAATAATACAAATACAAATTCAACTATATCTAAATATAAGCGCATATCCAATATGTATAGACCAAAAAAAAAGCACGACCATTCAGATACAAAAACCTCTCAGAATTGTACCCAAAGTATGATTTGCATGTAAGTATAATAGCATCTCATAAAACTTATATAACAATAACCGGATTGCTTATTCTCTTTATCTTTAGTATAAAAGGTAACCTGAAACCAAAAACAGAAAAGTCGACTATCTCATGATTTTGAATCAAAGCCTCAATAAAAAAAGAAGAAAAGAACAAGCTCCTGCTGAAAAAGAAGGAACAAGAAAAAAACAGGTTAGGCCAAATTCTTCTTAAGTAACTTCAAATTTTATATTCTTTACATCTATAATAGACCAAACTAAATAGTTCACTGTAAATAGCAGAAAAATATAAAATGGGATGCAAGCTTGGACAGGAAATTCATCGATATAGTTATTAAAATCGGAGGATCCCAAGGTTTGCAAATACAAACACTTTACAAAAAGTTTATCTGATTTAACGGTTATTTTTTATGCATTTAATGTCTTTTAAACACACTTTTTCAGCTGCAATACCTAAGAAAATTAAATATCAATGGAAAAATGATGATGTAACACTTTCCGAAATAAAAAGCCATCTCTAGGTCAGTTAAAACTTTGAATGGTTATAACATATTATAGTGTCAACATTATTAAACAAGATTCGTGGCCTATACTTTATTTACTAACAAATATATTTTATTTGTTCTTGAAGGCATTTAGAAAAAAAAACAAAAACAGTTGACAATTTTGTGAACACAAATGAACAACCAACTTTTGTTGACACTCAAGATTGGACACTACAAATGATATATTACTTTAAATAAAGGTGGGACCAACTAGAAAGGCAAAAAAGCTCAAGCACGCATCATGTTACAATACACAACACTTTAGAAGCAACCGAACAGTATTATTACTGACCAATTTAAACACAAAAGAAAAAAAAAAAAAAAAAAAAAAAAAAAAAAAGGTCGGTTTTGATTATTTGTTATCAACTGTTATACTTATATTGAACTATGATTGTCTAACATTTATGAGAAGAAAAATTGCAGAAATATAGAACATGGTCTACAGATATGTGCAAAAAATTCATTGATATTGTGCTTAAACTTGGAGGATGTCAAGGTGAGCCAATAATACTAATTAGTGATAAGTTTGGTTTTATATCAAGTAACAGACAAATTAGTGATAAATTTGATCCTTTACAGATGCAACTCCCAAGAGAATCATACCGCATATGAAAGATGATAATGTTACAATCTGTGGAGTTAAAAATCATTTTAAGGTATGTTTCTAAAAACAATTAATTATGACTTATACATACAAGTATGTTAAGTTTATAAACAAAATATTTGCAGAATTTTAGAGCAAAAGCAAAGAGGGTCGACCACTTTATAATGAAAAACCAACAACCAGCAATTTCATAAACAAACAAATGGTCGGAGGAGATGCTATATTACTACCATAAAAGATGCGGAAGCATTCAAGGAACAGAAAACCAAACACCTGCTGAATACAAAGGGATTTCTAAAGGTATTTTATTGTTTTGTAATTTTGAGAATTACACCTTACATATATATTGAAGATGAAATTAACAACCCCTACATCATAAACAGTATACATAGATATTGGAGACCCAATACAAATGTGCAAAAGTTGCAAAGCCAAACTATGGAGAGCCAAAACAAAAACAAAAGGCATAACAGAAGAATATTCGTTTACAATGTGCTGCAAGAAGGGCGAAGTTCGGATACCAAAGATGGCAAACCCTCCTAAGGAATTGCTAGAACTCTATACAGGAAACGATCAGATTAGCAAACGGTTTTTTCATGACATTTGTAAATTTAACATTATGTATAACTTCACATCAATGGGAGGAAAGGTAGACAAGAAAGTGAATAATGGACATGGCCCATGGATTTACAGAATGCACGGTCAGAATTACCATTTAATGGGAAGCCTCGGCCCGAAAGAGAACGATATTCCGAAATTCTCGCAGCTGTATATATTCGATAGACAAAACGAAATAGAAAACAGATTTAAAGCATTAAGGTGAGCAACACATCCATTTTTAATACGGTATTATTATATTTCAAACAAAATCTAACATTTGTTGTTTTAACAGCTCTTCTAGCGACAAACCAACAAAAAAAGTTAAAAACCAGTACCTTCTTATAGTACAAAAAATCAAAAAAATCCTAGACGAAAACAACCCTTTGGTCCAAAAGTTCAGAATGGTCGGAGATAGGATTGAAGGTAACAAATTGTCACAACTCATAATTTCAGGTCCTTTTTCAAACATTGAAATTTCATTAATCATCTGGGGAAGTTACTATTCATCATTTACTATTCATTGTTTTACTATTCATCATTTCTGGAGTCAGTTTGAGATTCTGAGAAGCGTTCGAAAATTTCACTATTCACATGATACTATTCATTTCTGGAGGGAAAACACTATTCATGTACTTTATTCATTTCGTCATAAATTTAACTTACGGGTAATTAAATTCGCGTAACCGGATTGGTTTAGCTGCGAATCCATGCATCGTCAGCAGGGACACATCATATAGACTAGAGTAGTCTATATATCATCAGTAACGTCATCAGCACTTTAGATCATGCATGGGTACACATTATTTCAATTTATGTATGCTTAATTTGTAATTAACGTTACCACTCAGTTCTTACTACTAATACATACCCGATACTCCCGTCTACGATCCTAATATATTTTCATGGTCTTTATAATAATATAAAAATTATATTATTAATTTACCCGGTGTTTTGAAACCAATTGCTATATTTTCCGGTAAACGCCTAAAATTACGTCGGATCGCGATATTTTAACACGACAAATATTTTAACACCCGATACTTGTGCAAAATACATTTTTATAATTTTAATGACTTTAATATACTTTATTTTATTCCATTAAAATTTATTTCTAGCTAACTCAATACCCAAAATTATATATATAGTATACAAAATATCACCAAATCTAACTAAATACACAAAATTTCAACCCATCACATCTCACTCACCCTCCCTCCTTCAATTCAGCCGACCCCCACCACATTAGACCAAATAATTCTTTCACTTGACCATTTATTTACAATTTTGCCATGGATTTAACTAATATCTATTTTATACAACACATACACTTCATTTCAATAGCAATATTTTACACAAATTTTCTCTTATCCATCCTTGTGGATCGGCCAAAATTAGAAGAAGAAGAAACCATAGAAATTTCAAGATCAAAGTATTTTTCAAGTGTTATTAGTGATCTATGTTAAGGTTTTGAAATAAAAACCTATAGATTAATTAAGTTTTTAGCTCCAAAACTCATCAAATCTTCAAGTAAGTTTCAAGTAAACTTTTCTAATCTTTTATACTTTCATTCAAGTTATTTTGATGTTTTAGTAGCAAATCATGCAAATATATATGTTAAATGCCACTCTCTTTTAAATCTTGTATTTTAACATAGATCCATGAATATTTAGAGTGATCTCATGAAATCCACCATTTTTGGTGAAGATTAGGAACTCATGACAACCTAAGAAGGTGTATGGTAGGATTAGAGTACTTGTGGAGTTGAATTGAAGTGGTTTGATTAAGTTTTGAACAAGTCTTGAACTAGAAAAATGAGTTTTAACAACAATAGAAAAGGTTCTGTCCTTAATCACGAAATTTGGAAAACTCAGTAACTCAGGGGATATTTTGGCTTAAATATTTAGAAAATACTTTCAAAAACGAAGCCGTGGGCGAAAGAACGGATTAAAATGAGTTTATAACGAAGGAGATATGATTTTTGCAAGTTTAACGACGAAAACTATTTTCTGAAAATGTACTTGCTGTTGGACGAATTTGGACGGACAAAAAGAGGCGTTAGACGTAATATATAGGATCCGAACTACTGAAAATATATTAGTATATATTAATACGATTCCGGGGATATAAAGAACGTAGAAAACGAGCTTATAGCGACCAAGATATACATGTTTGAAACCCGACAAAACTTATAATAAATTGACAGCTTTTGGTTATAAAAGTTGCTAAGTGTTGAAAACTATATTTTTCAAGTAACGACATTGAAAGCCGTATTTCTTAACCGCCGAGACCCGTATGGTCAAAAGTTAAATGACATGACTTCAAGACATTGTTGCAAGGTTTTCAAAAACGTCGAGTTTCATCACTAACACTTAACGTACGATATTTTGAGACTAGTTTTGCGAAGCCATTTAGGCATATTTTCAAGTTATTAAAAGTGTCATTTTATGACGCAAACATTATATTTACCGATAAAACACTAAACGAGGATCGTGGAGTACCGTTTCAACGTATTTACATGGAAAGTGGTTATTAACTTAACGAGACGTCAAAAATGTATTTTGTGACGATAAACATTATTTTTAAATTTCACGAGTGGTATCGATAACATACGTATTTGCATGTGTAGCGTCATTTCATTTCTTAAATTAGAGACTATCATTCATATTAGGTTGCGGTTAGAGATCGTGCCTCATTTAAGTGTATCCACTTTTGTCATCGTAGCTATCGCTCCAGGTGAGTCATAGCCCCTACTTTTTCAATTGTTTTGGTAAACTCTTTGGGGGAGAATACATGCTCATTTTACTTAAACGCATTATTCGCTTTACATGGTTGATTACCTGTATTTCATTGGTATGTTTGATTACCGGTATTTCATTGGTATGTTTGATTACCTGTATTTCATGGATATGTTTGATTACCTGTATTTCATTGGTATGTTTGATTACCTGCATTTCATGGGATTTGTCATCCTTGTTTATATGACCTCATGGTCACCAATTGTTCATATATGTCAAATGCAGTATTGTGGTTTCCCCACTTGGCTGTGATGTCAAACGTATTGTGGTTTCCCCACTTGACTGTGATGTCAAATGTAATATTGCTGTTTTACTACTTGACTGATTTATCATATGACCTCCTTGTAATATTGTGGTTTCCCCACTTGGCTGTGATGTCAAACATAATATTGTGGTTTCCCCACTTGGCTGTGATGTCAAACGTATTGTGGTTTCCCCACTTAGCTGTGATGTCAAACGTAATACTGCTATTTTCCTACTTGACTGATTTATCATATGACCTCATTGTCATAATTGTTTATCTGGCGACATTGTCAGGATTGTCAAAACTGTTTATCTGGCGACATTGTCAGGAGTGTCAAAGTTGTTTATCTAGCGACATTTTCAGACTTATTTTATATAACCTCAATGTCATTATTGTTTACCTAGCGACATTGTCAGGTTTGTCAAAAATTGCTTATATGGCCTCATTGTTAAAATTATTTATATAGCAGTTTTGCTATATTTATCTTTGAATCTAGATACAAGTATTACTTTTGTTCACATAACTAAATCATATTTGGTAGTGGGTCGTAAACACACAGGTTACAAGTCTTTTATGGCGGGACTTGGAACTGAGTGGATTTACGATGCCTTTGCTGGGAAATCTTCATTCATATGCATAACATTCTTTTTCACAAGACTCTATGAACTCACCAACCTCGTGTTGACACTTTAGCATGTATTTTCAGGTATTAAGTAATGGCACGCTACAGGAGGTTTTGGCAGGGCATGGCATGGTCATAGAAGACTCTGATTATTAATTTGGAGACCGTTTTAAACTATTTTAAGGGCCTACTTCCGAACTACTTTTAACAATGTAAATTCAACCCTTTTGGTTAAACGATTTTATTCTAAATGATTGAAATGAAAATCATTTTGTACTTGTGTTGTGGTACCAATTGAGTTACACCCCAGCTACATGTATGCTTCCGCTGGACCCGATTTTGGGGGTGTGACACAACTGCTCTAACATTAAGCTAAGATTAATCGAGAAACGAGAAAGAAACGAAAGAGAATACAACCTTCCAACAGCCGACGAGGTAGCGGCAATTATAATTGGAGATTTGGACGATTCCGGAAATAAATGAGATATCATTGTCGAAGGCATGATGGGTGAAAAGAAACGTATAAATGAACTTCACCTCCAATATCTTTCATTACAGTATCCACTGCTATTTCCATACGCTGAAGACGGGTATCGTGATAAGATATTCCTCAAAGGAAAGGTAATAGAAACGGAAAACGGGAGATGAAGGCTATCAATGAGGGAATGGTTTGCGTACAGAATGCAACAAAGGGATGACGAAACATCATTGATACTGATGCCTGGCAGGCTCTACCAATAATTCGTCGAGGACGCATACACAATGGTAGAGAATGAAAGGCTGAGTTTCCATCGGAAGAACCAAAAAAAGCTACGGATAACGCCTATCGCTAACCTTAACCAGTCTTTAGCCGCTGGGAACTCGGATGCTTCAAAAATAGGTAATCGTATAGTCCTTCCTTCTACGTATACAGGTGGCACGAGATATAAAATGAAAAATTACCTAGACGTGATGGCTCTTTGCAAAGCATTCGGATTTCCGGATCTCTTCATTACCATTACGTGCAACCCAAAATGGGCAGAAGTAAACAGTTTCATGCAAAAGCATAATGTGAGTGATGAAGACAGGCCGGAAGTGTTATTGTAATACCTCAAATTTTAAAACAAGCAAAAAGACCAAAATGCCCCTAAGTTTAGGAATTTGTATTAATATTTAAATAAATATCAACTAAACTCTAGAATTTGAGAATTTTTCAACAAATGATTACAACAAAATATGTATAAATAATATTTGTATATTTTTGTAAAAGTAAAATAATTTTTATTATATAAATAAATAAAGTCGATATATATATATATATATATATATATATATATATATATATATATATATATATATATATATATATATATATATATATATAATATTAAAAATATGTATTTATATTAAGAAATAAATCCGAAAATTAATAGGAAACATGTATAATCTTTTAATTTGGACTTATCACAATATATCCAGCCTAAGATAATTATTTTACACCATATAAACTTAGATTACACGTTTTAAATTATATATATATACTAGACCGACTATTGAACAAAAGTCGACACCTCATAAACCATCACAAGTCGACTCCAACTTTCTGAGGTTCCCTAGTATTTTTCCTGGACATGTTTTAAGTATAAGAAGGTGAGAAAAATCGTGGTTGAGGCTGTGGTAGCTTGGTTCGATCGTTGGATTTGTTTTGCTTGATTTAAATTAAAGCGAGAGGTAAAAATTCATTCTGCTTATTCACTCGTTATAAAATATTTCTGGTATTTTTATAGTAACCTATATATCATATATTATCAGTATAAAATATTAGAATTGAACCATGCATGATAGAGTATCATACGAATTTAGAGAAACTAAAAACCCTAAATCGAACAAGAAAACAAGGAATCAGCCATGCGATTTTTTGAGGCTTTGAATATATTTTTCTCTTGTCCTATAAGTGTCATATAACATTATAAAAATAGTTCTTATAATTTTTCAAGCTTAGAAACTCAGTTTGGAATTATTGTTGTAATCGGTTTAATATATAAAAAGAAAAGAAAATAAAAAGAATCGAACTAGGGTTAGGGTTAGGGTTTTGGTATTGGATATGATGCATTTAATGATGTTTAAGGATAATGTATTAAATGTGTAATGATTGGTAAAATTAGGGTTAGGGTTTATGGATTTTATTTAAAATCGATTTGATTAGTAAAACTATAAGGGTGTATTTTGTAAATTATTAAACTTTAAGGTTAATTATGGAAATCATAAAAATACATGGGGAATCTGTATAAAATAAGTATAGGGGTGTATTGTGTAAATTTGATAATGAAAAGGTTTATTTGTAATTTTAAATAAGTAAAAGGTTTGAATTGTAATTAATTAAACTTGATGGTTTGTTTTGGAACTTTATAAATAGAAGGATTAATTTGTTAATATTTGTAATATAAGGTTTAACTTGGATAAAATATGGAAATTGAGATATTTACACTTTAGACATTAAATTTGGATTAATGACATATTAAACCCTAAACTTTTGATAGTTAACATGTTTTACCCTAAACTATTATAATTGTATAAATAAACCCTAATTCCATAATAATAATTCATCTAAAGTTTAAACCTAATTTAATGTATAATTTTCTAATTAAAGAAACTTACTAATTTGGGAAATCTACTTAATATGGAAAATTGACTAAACGGAGGAACCTGATTTAAAATAAAGTTATTAATGATAAAATGAACTCTAATTCAAGTATAAAAATATATTAAAGAAGTGAACTCTTCCCTTCTGTGAATCTTTCCTGTGATTCCATTGCTTTGCTAAGTACGGATATTCTGACCTTACTCTTAAGGTTTCCTTCGTGATTACAACCTCTGTTATGAACTTTCTGTTTTGAAAACCTCTGACTTGAACCTTTGCTATGAACTTTCTATTTTTGAACCTTGACATGATAAACTTTGATATTTGAAATTTCTGATATGAAAATTATGTTTTGAACCCTTAAATATGAACAATTTGATTTCATGAGTTTCACTAGGCATGGGGTTTCCATGTCCTTGTCAGGGATGCACCTCCGACATGACTCTAGGGCAGTAGAGTGATGTTCTGCCACGTCCCTTGGTTTAGCTGCAAATGTTTATGTATTGGGAAGGGGCGTATGGATGCATCCTAGATCTGTTTCTGTTTCTGATATGATATGATATGATATGATTTTATCTAGTGAATGTGGCTGTGTGTGCAATACACGTCCTTCACAAATTCTTGGAGCTAGCTACTCCATTATGTTGCCTTATATGTGATTTTGATTATGATAAGTTATATGTTTCTGAGCTTATGGTATGATTATGGTTTTGACTCTGTTCGTACAGGTGACTGTATGAATTCCTTAATTAACCAACATATTTTTAATTCTGTATTATCCGTTATACCTAAAAATGTTTTTCCTAAAATATATCATTTGTACTTCAGCATTTATTTTTCGTCTCATTTTGTTATATATCTGTTCACTGGGCTTTTTAAGCTCAGCCGCATTTTCTTTCACCGCGGCAGGTATTCAAGTTAGCTCTTGAGATAGCTTTATGGGATTGAGAGTAGAGTTGAATTGAAGATTTTGACCATAGTTATTTAAAGTAAGTTATTTATTTATGAATTCCGCTTTTGATCTGTTCTGTTTGTTCTGATGTAACACCATATTATTGTGACATTTTTACCCTTGTTGGGTAGGGGTGTTACAATTTATGGTATCAGAGACAAGTTTGATCGGCGGATTCATAACCCGTAGAGCATAGGCTATATCCTGTGAGTATTAGGCCTTTAGGTTTTGCACCATAGGAATTATGAAGCAACTTTTGATTATTTGCTTTAGGACTACCTTATATGAAACTTGAGTTATGACTGGTGAGGATTTGGTAGACTAGGATATCTGCTTGAGTAGAATTGCTTCCGCATCACTCTGAATCGTGCCTTTGCCTTTAGTTAAGTCCGATAAGATCATTCTTTCTGAGATTAGAAAGTTATGCACAACCTAAGGTTCAACAACCTAGCACGTTTATAATTTCTTGAGAACTACATGATTAAGCCTCACACCATTTAAGTTTCATTTTCTGATTCTGATTCCCATCTCTGATAATCAGTTTGACCATTCAGATGATTATTACAACCCTAAGTGTTTGATATACTCTGTGAATCTTTCTGCTTATGTTCGGCATATTAAGTTTTGACACTATTTGATTTTCCATGAATCTTTTCTATCCTTATGAGAGATTTGGAGGTTATTAGTCACAAATATAGGAAATTGTCCACTCTATTATGATAATGAAACTATGTTTACTAAGGTTTCCTTTTGAAGATTATAATTCTGACAACAATCTGGGTATAGGTTGATTTCCCTAAGTTCTTTCCATTAATAATGATTAGGATATCACATGATAATGAGGAAGATTGACAATGGTGTGATTGAATCATTAGACTATTAAGTTCTTTTTTGGAAGTTTATTATTATGAAAATTCTGCGTATGTTCGCTAAGTTTATGATTATGAGCATTTTGGTGAATTTGGAAGTAATGGTACTTTATTAAAATAGATCTGTTAGATTTAGGTTATTTTCTGATACGTTTTGTTTTCCGTTCGACCTTATTGATGATAATTGATTCTGCTAAATCCTGGGAAGAAGAGAAGAATTGTTAGGTTGCCATTAGGTTGTTTTATTCACGACTTGAGATAAAGTATGGTCGCCATGAAGATATATTTATATAATGCAAATATTATGACGCCTGGCCAACGTAATAATATTTCCATCATATAACGTACTCTCATTGTGACCATATGATATCTTGGGAAGTGATTGAGGAGCATTAGATTTATGCTAGTTGAATTATCCGCGATAAGTGAGACTTTAGGATTTATTCTATTCGTCTGTGCTCCGTTTTCATCGTTAGATATCTGAATAAGTTCAAATTCTCATCGTACGTTTGTTGATCGTTGTTCATCCGTTAAGATTTTAGAACTCATTATAGAGTTTCCTATCGTCTGAATTTCCGCACTTAATCTGTTTTCTGATATTAGTTATCTATTACTAGTACGCATTCGTTGAACTGAATTATGATTTGTTTTGAATAACATATGAAGTTATGAATTCTGATAAGGAAGATATGTCTGTCTGTTAGAATCTGTTAGAAAGGTTATTCTGAATTAAGGTTATTTTTGTAACTGAAAAATTCTGTGTTCATTCCGTTCTGGAAATTTCTGCAATCTGATTCATATCTGTCTATTCTGCCTATTCAATTTCCAAGGACAGAAATTTCCTTTTAGAGGGGAAGAAGTTGTAATACCTCAATGTTAGGTCACCATTTATGTAAACACAAGTATGATTGATAAAGAAATAAGATGAGAATGAGAGGTGGTTGATTATAAGACAATATGAAAGGTGAGAGTGCAAGAGTTTCACTAAGATAATCAAATAACCAACAAAATAAAATGTAACATAAGGTTTCTATTTATAAGGGAGGAGCTAGGGCAACACTCCCTTCCTCCCTTATCCTTTCATACGTGGGCTTTTAAGGCCTTATGGGCTTTTACATGTTGCCCATTAACTAAACAATAATCATAAATAATACTAAAGCAACCTATTACAAAATGTAATGACCGAGACTTGACTAAATACTAAAGTATGATCCCAACAATCTCCCCCTAAGGGTCGGTCATCACGGTTGCTCGACGTCTTCATCTTTGTCGTTCACTTGTGACATGTAAAACTCTAGACGTCTTCAAAATTGGTTGAATGATAATGAATAAACTTTGCTCTTTGTCTTTGTTCTTTGGTGATGATGTAGTGATTAGGTTATGAAGTTGTCTGCCGTTCGTCACTCCTGCGTCTGTGGTGGTTGTCCGCCATTCCAACATACTCATACATCTTTAGACTTTAATCTTTCACGTACAAGAAGTTCCTTTACATGCATTGAGATCTTTGTCTTTATACTTTGTAGATTCTTCTTATAGCCGTAGAATCTTTCTTTGAACTTTGTGTTGCTAAAGATCTTTGGGGGAGCTTTCTTTGACTTCTAGATGTATGTATGAGCATGTTGGAATCTACCATCATGGAAGTGAGGTACCTGCGAGTAAACAGTTAGCAATAAAACAACCGGTACTTACGGATAAGGAGTTAGAGCTCATCAACAGCATATTGTGAAGACTCCTTCTAATCCTTATCCAGGCCGTTCCCATATCAGATACTCCTGAAGGAGCTTACGAGACCTACTAAGTAGCTCAATGACTGGGTGAGTCGCTGGGGATCACTCCACGACTGTAGACCGTAATGGAACCACCGCAAACACTATGCGTAACCCTTGTGGGGTTACCGAAGTGACCTGCTGTCAGGGCTGTTTGATGTTGACCCTGGCAGGATTTCCGTTCAATCATTGAGGAATACATAAGTAATCCTCTCATAAACGTTCTCGGCAGATTGCTAAGATCTGCGAAGGACTCGATAGTTTACAACTGATGCCCATTGATGTAGAACACCAGTTGTAGAAATACTAAGTGTTCCTAAGAGATCTTTGATGTATCTCAAGGCTCTAGACTCTATAAGTGCACACCTAGGTTTCCTATGCGGAGACTGGGGATGAGTCTCCTGCTTCTATATCAACCGTCTCTAAGAGATAGGTCGATAGGTTACGCAGGTTCCCCGTGAGAATGAAACAAGCTCTTTTAAGAGAACTTGAGTGGTTAAGAAGGTTTAGTGCATTGCGTCACTGGGTCCATGACGACTTAATCTTCAATACCGGCGTCGCCTTAGCAACAACCAGTAGCATACGTATTGAACCCGGTGTCTGCCCTAAGGTTGAATCATCTGGAGGGCTATTTCTTTTCACCCCTTTTCTTTACTTTTCTTTTTAATTCTTCAACTCCTTCTTTCCCTTTCATTCATTTCTCCCTTTTTCCGTATCATACCTAAGGACTTCTACTTCTAACTAATGGTGATGTCCTTGGGTAGATCCCTCCGGCTCTGGCGGATCATAGGACGGATATTCCTATCTTAATCACCTTATAACTCCGACATTAGCCAAGAAACCTTTGATTGAAAATCTCTCAAAGTGTTTGTGATAATCAAATATTTTGGTTAACACTTTGAGAGTTTTGTGTACACTTTTGAAGGGCTCCCCCTGCACATGTGCTCATATGTGTTTAATAAATTTGCACATGCGGGAGGAGCAAGCTCTTTTGAATTGATCCACTTTCCGTGAACTAGACCGATTCGAGACACGCTTACATCACTAGTTAAACTAGCTTGAAGTTATTACCCGGCCTGGTCAAGTCCACAGAAAGTTTCTCGAGACGGTACATTTCTACTAAGACTAATCCTTTTTCGAGACACGCTTACGTGGTTAGTTAAAGAGATGCATTGTCAGCTTTTAGGTGACAACTAGCTCTAGGAACTTACTTGATGTTATTACCCGTCGAGGATAAGTCTTTTCGATTTTACAGACTTTAATTATCTCGTCAATTCCTGGGTGAATCTGAGTCTAGCTCGCACAAGATACAACTTTTCAGCTTTAGCTTCATATATTTTAATCATTTTTTCATTTTCTCCCCCCTCAAAAATAGCATATGAGATGTTGTTTTTGTTAAACTTTTTGATTAAAATATGCCTTTTTGAGTCTTATGGGGAGATTCACCAAGAACTTTTGATTTTGAACAAAGTATTTTGTTTTGACAAGTGCTCCCCCTCAAGAAGTGATTAGGTCTTATTGAGGTGAAATACTTGTCCTTTTGAGCAGAATTGTGAAAAATCATAAAAGTTGGATTAATTCTACTCAAAAGTAAGAAGCCTTCGCTCCTTATATTTAGGATTGAGGCACTGATGCGTACCTCAGGGTCCTTTCTTTACAAGTTCGGGTTGCGTACTGTAATGCGTACACAAACCATTATGAAGTAAAAAAAAATATGGACAAATCAAATCAAATTCTTACAATGATCTACCAATCAGGCCTCTGAAATGTCAACACCGGAAATTTGGATCTGCCTCCCACATAACTCTCCAACCTCCGAAACTGATCCCTGCGCCTCAATCTGTTCTCAATCCTGAAGATGAATCTGCGAGCATCCCGGGCTTCATTGGTGTTCCACCTTTTGGATTTACCCAGTTCAATATCATTGATTCTGCCTTTGATCCCATCTCTGACGAACTTAAGAGTTTCATCACAGAACTTATGAATTTCTTCATATCCCATAAAGCAGTTGCGACCGTTAATACTTTGGTAGGTGAACCCAAATGGTCGTCTGATCAAGGAGTATTGAGGTAGATGTTGAAGGTCGGGGATGTCAAACAGGTTTGGTTTGGTGAGATTGAGCTTCTTCTGGTAACTTTCCACTCCTAACTGAAGATCTTCAACTCTTTCTCTTATGACAATCTGCCTGATGTAGATTAGAAGAGCTTGGATAAAGGCAAGCTGCATCTCTTTAGGCAAGCCACAGAGTTTTCCTTGAACTTTGAGCAGGTACATGTCTTCAATGTCGTTGAGACGTAGTCGTGGAAAGTCAGACTCGGAAATATCGTACTCCTTTTCATCAAGTCTTTTCAATGTGATTTTGCTGAGGAAGGGGTACCCAAAGAACGTGACAGTCGAGATGAATTGAATGGAGACAATCTTCAGATCACTTTCTACATCACCCATCGTCTGATTAAGCCTGCTGCTTCGATAGTACTGTGCCCGGTTGGTTGGCCAATGATGAATACCATAAAGTGCATCCCGGTCATATTCAACAATTTTGTCGACGAATAATGCTGAAGCTTCTTCTTCGATGGCATTGTTGAGATATCGAGCTGCAGGGAGAAAGGCGAGTGAGGTAACATACTTCTTCTCGATCTTGCTGCCAAGTGTCAGAAATTCCAAGTCTGTGTTGTAGAAGAACTTGTACGGGATCTTTGGTTCCTTAGGCTTCCCAATCATCGGTAGTGGTTTGGACCAGTCAGTAATGTAAGGTGCGGTTTTCTTTGTGGCCGGATCGACATATGATTCAGGGTTGATCCAGTCAATATTGCTTGACATAGCTCGAGCAATATTTTCCAGATGGTATTCAAGCTCGATTGAGTTAGCAGACCGATCTTTCAGAAGATTGAAAGCATCATTTTTTATTCTTCGCAGCTCTTTCTTATTCATCTTTTTCATCTTAAACTTTTGCTGAATCATTTGAGCATATTCCACCGTTCGACCATCTTGAGGTTCATGATTGTCTTCCAGTGGTGGTTGCGAATTGATCATTTTCTCAAACCAAGAGTATTCGGCACTATTGTCATGGTCTAGCCAGTTAAGGACGGTTTTGGGTTTCTTTGGTTTGGTGCCTTTAGGTGAGGAGTCTGGTTGGGGTTGATGATGCTTTCCTTTCTTAGCTTTCTTCTTCTTCTTAGGGGACGGTTCTGGAACTTCATCGGGCATAGGGATGTCGTCACCACCGGTGTATTCAAAGTGGTCGTGTGCTTTGGGAGCAGAACCTGATGCCTTCGGTTGTTGTGAGGAAGTTGTTGTGGTAGGAGGGATTACCGGTGTTTTGTACTGAGATGAGGGTCCTTCGGCTTGTTTCTGTTTCTTTGCCTGAGAATTGGGATCCCTGTCTTCATCATCTCGTTGACGTTTCAGCTTATCTGCCTCTGTGCTGCAAGTCTCTTTTGTCAGTTTATCTTTCAGTGCGTCCAGGACTTTGGCTTCTTCAGGAGTCAAGGTAAGTTTGCTTGCCAGCCTGTCCAAAAGTTGAGCCTCTAAATCATCCAGAGATAGTCCTGGTAGAGGAGCAGTAGACTTGTCGGCACGAAGAGTGAAGGTTGTTGATCGGATAACTTTCTTAACTGCTTGCTCAGCGAACTTGGTGAGTTCGTCTCTCATTGGTGCCAGCAGTTCTTTCAGCTCAGCCACTAAGTGTTGTGCCATGTATTCTTGTGCTTGAGCTGCTAATGCGGCTTCCAAGTTCTCTGTTACGTCTTTAGCTAAGAAAATGTCAACCTTATCTTGGAGCTCTTTGACGTTTGAGTTCAGCTTCGATAGTTCAGCAACCTGGGTTGCAAGTTTAGCAACCTGATCTTCTAGTTTGCTTCTCTTCTTATCATGCACTCTTTTGAAAGCTGACTTGAGTAACTTAGATGCAGCAGAGGCTTTGGAGCTCGGTTTCTTGATTGATTTGCCATGTGTTGATTCAGAAGCAGGAGGTGATGACTGTGTGGATTCAATGATGGTGGTGGAGTCTTTGTCATCACCTTTCTTTGTTTCGGGTTGTTCAGCTTTCTTATCTTTGGCTGCTGCTTCTTTCACCCTAAGTTCTTCTGCCAGTTTTTCAGCTTCAGCTTTCAGTCTTAGCTCTTCAGCAACCCTGGCTTCTTCTTCTTTCTTTAATTTCTCTTCAGCCAGCTTATCAGCTTCTGCTTTAAGCCTTAGTTCTTCAGCCAGCCTGGCTTCTTCTTCCTTCTTAGACTTTTCTTCAGCCAGTTTGGCTGCCTCCTCTGCTTTCCTGCTCTCTTCCATTCTGATTGTTTCTTCCAGTTTAGCTTGAGCAATCTCTTCGAGTCTGGCCTCTTCAGCTTCTTGTTTTCTTTTCAGTTCCTCTTCCTGAGCCCTTTCTCTGATCTCCATTTCTTCCATAGACATAAGTCTTGGAGCATCGGTATCCATAGGATCATCTTCTCCTTCCTCTCCCATTGCTGTAGTCATCTCAACGTCAGTGGGAGATACTGAGGGTGTATCATAAACAACTAAGTCTGAAGTGATTCCTGTGGTAGGCTCAGGAATGCTGCTTGAGCCGCCGGCTTCGGTGGTCTGAGAGAAGACTGGAGGTGGAGGCATATCAGCATTGAATGCATCAATTCGGCTGTGGAGGAGACCAAGGTTGAGAGACCTTTCATTTTCTTCTTCTGCTGAAAGTCCTTCAGGCTCTTGTACATCAGTAACTGGTTCCTTCATCTTTTCCCTTCTGATCCTTTCTTCAACCAGCCTTTTCTGAGCTTCTGTGAATGTACTTTGATTGAGGTAAGATGGATAAACGGCATTGTCAGCAAATTCATCAATGTTTTTATCCCAATCGATGTCTTCCTGATTCTCATCTTTCTCAATATTAGCATAAGCTTCACTGTATTGTGGACCTTCGTCGGATTCAGTTCATTCATAGTCAGACGGCTTAGGAGAAGATGGAGGTGAGGGAAACCAGCCAGGTTCAGCAGTAGGTTTCTTTGCAGGAATTCTGACCTTAGATGATGGCTTTTTCTTAGGTTTGGACTTAGTAGAACTTTCTGAGCTGCCAGATTTGCTACCTTTCTTACCTTTCTTCTGCATGTATGAAGGTAGAGCAGCTTCGTCCAAGAACCCAACTTTCTCTGCTTCAATGGCTTGTAGGTAGTACTTGTAGTTATTGCCAGCCTTGACTTTGTCAGTTAAGAGGCTATCTGGAAGTTTCTTTCCCTGTTTCCTTGTACTTGTATCCATTCTCTTGATGACCTTAAGTGTGTCCTCATTCTTGTATATGTGCTGAAACTCATCATTCAATCTTTGAGGAATGTCATCATATTCATGGAGGAAGCTTGCAATAAGAAGTTTGGTGAAACGGACGAATGGAATATTGGTCGTCTTGCATTGTATGTGCCACACCATGTCTTCCCAGATGATGCTGGCAAAATCAACTTTCTTGACGTTAGCAATGGCCCAAAACAGCTTGAGATGTTGGAGCTTAGGGTGTTCATGGCCTGTGTCTCTGCCAGATAGTGACTTGGCTATTATGATGTAGAGAGTTCTCCAAGGCTGTGGAAGAAACCTGATATTGACCTTAGAGTGCCTAGTAATGACCCCTTCAGATTCATCATACCCAATATCTCTCAGCCATTCTATCAGTTCTTCTTCACTGGGAACTTGGTCATAATCTTCATTAGGTTCAAGTTCGGGAAGTCCAAGAGCACTACGGAGAAGATCCTTGTCGACCGTGACTTGTCTCATGTGAAGCATACAAGTAAAGGATTCTTCCAGGAGGTCCAAGTGGATTGTGTGCCAAAACTGATGTATGTAGAAGCATGCCACTGCAGCAGATTTGGTGAGTAGACCTTTGCACGGGTGATAGATGAGAGCATCAACTGCAACAAGGCAAGAAGACTCATTGCATGTAAGTTTGTTGAAGCTGACTCTCAGGTTGTTCTTTCCTATCTTTCTGGAGTAGTTTTCAGGAAAGGTGTCTTCCCATGCACGAATGGGTTCAGGTTCTGGTCCGTATGGGATGTCATTGTGTTCTGCCATCTGAATAGATCATAAACACACAAACATGGCAATTGTTGATGATGTTAGCATAGACATTCATTGAACATGTGTACATATAGATTTGCATGTTTGACATTGATCAGTGGGGGTTTGTGTGTGTGAAAACTTTTGATATGTGACAAACTTGAGTTATATTACTTGTTAGAAACATAAAACAATTCAGTTACAACATAAGTTTATCATTTACAACAAGTTACACATTGGAAAATTTCCAACACTTAGAAAATTTTGGAATTTGACAAGTTTACGCGTAATTTGCTGTCATTACGCGTAACCTGACTTAAGCGTAAGTATAGAAATAATGCGTAAGTGCAAAATCTACGCGTAAGTTAGAATATTACGCGTAAAGTGAAACTTACGCGTAAGATCAATTTTATGCGTAAGATAAGTCTTAGGCGTAGAAATTGAAGTTACGCGTAGGATTACCCTTAGGCGTAAATTGCAACTTATGCGTAGGTAATGACTTACGCGTAAGTTCTAGACTTATGCGTAAGGTCAGAACTTATGCGTAAGAACAATTTTATGCGTAAACTATGTCTTATCCAAGACACAATTTGTCCACGTGTCGAATCTTACGCGTAAGATTTAATCTTACGCGTAGGATGAACATTTAACGCGTAAAGACACCATTTTCCAGAAATTCACCTTAGAAATTTGAGGTGTATGTTTCCTGGAAGTGCACAAACATTACCACTGATCAATAACAAATCCAATACACTTAATTCATACATTTTAACGCGAAAACATGCCTAATACTACTTAACGCGTAAACACGCATGAACACTTAATCACAACCTTAATCAAACGTGTTTCTGGGTAGGAATAAACATGGGGCAAGTGATACAAACATCATAAGGATCATATGTTTCAAATAACAACACAAATTATCCACAAAATCTTAAGATTGAATCTGCTAGTGACCTTCGAACCTTAAACCTTAGATTCAAGAGCAAAACATGATTAAGATCTAATTAAACCATTTTGAAATGATCCAAGGCATACACAAACATTATCCCCATCACTAATTACCATCCAAATGATCAAACTCAAGAACCCCCAAATCCCTCGTATGAACCCTAAAATCATATCAATCGATTATGTGTTTCTGGGTGCAATATGAGTGTGAAAACATGTTACTAATCAGCAATAAACCATTTCCCAACAATCAAATTAATCATAACATCAATAATTTCTGGGTTCAAGATTTTACGCACAAACCTAAGAGAAATCTAATCGATTAGAGAGATTTAACCGTTGGATCGTTATGAAATCAAAAACCTTTGTTAGAAATTATGATCAAAACACGTTTATACTTACAGATTCGTAGATTGTTGCACGGATTAACCAAATGAATGTGGGTCGTTGATTGTGTAGGTGAGGGTAGTAAATGTTTTGCAGTAATAGTAAATGTGTGTGGTCAAAGCATGTTTTGACTGAGGTTATTTCAAGTTACACAAAGTGACAATTTTAGTCCCTTAACCTAACAAAACATTTAAACCAAAGCCTAACCACATTATCACAAATAGTATTCGTATATAAACACCAAGAATTAGAAAAGAACAACTTGTCGTACTCCCCCTCGACCTTAGATCATGGTAAAATTAAATTGGTTTTGATCAAGGAGAGTAACCCGAAAACCTTTTGAATCAACTTAGTAGATAAAACGTAAATGTTTTTGGTAAAATGCAAGTATAAAAGGTAAAATAATTTTTGTTAATTAAGAAAAACGTTACTTTTCCTCCCCCTCAACACTAATTTTAAATGATTGAAGACATTTTAGAAAAAATAGTGTTTGAAAGAGTTTTATACTTGCATTTTTTTTTTTTTTTTTATAAAGAAAAAATGACCAAAAAATATTTTTGAGTTTTTCATTGGTTTTATATTTTTGTAGTTTTTTTTTTTTTTTTTTTTTTTTTTTTTTTTTTTTTTTTCGAAAGAATATTTACAAAGATAGTTTTGATGTTTGACAATCAATTGTGTTTTAAAAACTTTTCCAGATCCTCTGGAGTCAAACATCGCATACCAATTTGGTGAACTAAACTAGCAAACCTGGATGGTGCCAAGGATTTGGTAAGTAAGTCCGCCAATTGGTATTCAGTTCCAACAAAATAAAGTTCAACTGTACCCTTTTCCACATGCTCTTTGATGAAATGATATCGGATATCGATGTGTTTGGATTTGCAATGATGTACAGTGTTGCAGGAGATAGCAATTGCACTCTTTGAATCACAGTAGATAGGAATCCTGTTGAATAGGTAGCCATAATCCTTAAGTTGTGATCTCATCCAGATGACTTGAGCACAACAGGCAGACATGGCTACATATTCAGATTCTGTTGACGACAGTGAAGTGCAGTCCTGCTTCTTTGATTGCCATGACACAAGTTTGTCTCCGAGAAATTGTAATCCACCAGATGTACTTTTGCGTGTGTCTAAACATCCTGCATGGTCAGCATCTGAAAAAGCAATTAGTTCAAAGCCAGAATCCTTCGGATACCAGATCCCCAAGTTAATGGTTCCCTTTATGTATCGAAGGATTCTCTTGACCTCACTGAGGTGTTTTTCAGTTGGTTTGGACTGATAACGAGAGCACATGTAGACAGCAAATACTATATCAGGTCTACTAGCTGTGAGATACATGAGGGACCCAATCATACTTCGGTATTTTGTAGGGTCAACTGGAATCCCATGTAAATCAGCATCTAGTTTTGTGGTATAGCCCATAGGTGTATTATAAGTGTCACAAGACATCATTCCATGTTTCTTCAAAATTTCAAGAGCATATTTAGACTGGTTTATAAAAATTCCACGGGGTGATTGATGAACTTGAAGTCCTAGAAAGAACAAAAGTTCACCCATCATGGACATTTCAAAATTATCTTTCATTAATTTTGCAAAATCATTCGAGTAACTTCTTTTTGTTGAGGCAAAAATGATGTCATCGACATATATTTGAATAACAAGTAAGTCCTCCCCGTAGGTTTTTGTAAACAGTGTTGGATCCACCGATCCTTTAGAAAATTTATTGGCCAATAAGAAAGTGGATAGTTTGTCATACCACGCCCGTGGGGCTTGCTTGAGTCCGTAGAGAGCCTTTTTGAGTCGGTAAACGTGATTAGGACGCTCAGGATCAACGAAGCCTTCAGGTTGGCTAACATAAACTTCTTCACGGAGTTCTCCATTAAGAAATGCTGTTTTCACATCCATTTGGTAAACCACCATATTCCTGTGTGCAGCATAAGCCAAAAAGATCCGAACAGCTTCATGTCTTTCCACTGGAGCAAAGGATTCAGCAAAGTCAAGACCTTCAAGTTGAGAGTATCCTTTCGCTACCAGATGTGATTTGTTGCGTATGACTGTCCCTTCAGCATCAAGCTTATTCTTCCAGATCCATATTAACCCAATGACAAAGACTCCGTCAGGTCTTTCAACTAATTCCCAGACTTCAAGTCTTATGAATTGCTGAAATTCCTCTTGCATAGATTCAATCCAGTTGTCGTAAGTCATTGCATCTTTAATGTTCTTCGGTTCTTCGTGACAAACTGTGAGTGCATAGATACAAGTTTCTCCATCGGTGTGAAGGCGTTGTCTTGTCATAACGGGTGCATCTGGATGGCCAATAATATGAACTAGTGGATGGTCTTGAGTCCATTTGTGTGTGGAAGGGTGTAGTTGATAGGTATCTCGCATGTTAGCAGGATCCAAATTGCGTGTTGACGACTCAGCTATGTCAGGAACAATAGGAGCTGGTGCAAACGGATTAAAGAACGCATCAAGATCTTGCTCTGCTGGTTGGGGAACTGATTGTGGTGTGGGATCTTCAGCTGAATGGTGGGAGTTAGAAACAGTTTGTTCTACTGTAGATGGTGATGCAATTGGAGGACCGTTTCTCTCAACACTTGTAGTAGTTTGTTGAGGTGAGGCTGGTACTGGAATATTGTCAGGTTGAGCAGCGGAATTTGGTGAGACCTCAGAAGAACGGTATACAATTGTATCATCAAGTAGTGGAGCAAACAAGGTTTCCAATTCTTTGCGGTTGAGTGGCAACGGTTCAGCCGAAGATTCCGGAGAGTTAAGACGGTTGAATTCGGGTCCTAAGCTGTGTTGCTCATAAGCCATTTGGGTGATTTCATCAAAATTAGCGTGAATGGTTTCTTGAATTTCACGAGTACGACGAGTCCAAATCCGAAAACCTTTAGAATTTTCACAATATCCAATGAACACTCCGATGTCAGCCTTTGCTTTAAGTTTACCTAAATCATCACGATCATTTTTCGGATAGCAGAGTGCTCCAAAAATATGAAAGTAATCGATGTTCGGTTTCCTTTTGTGAACAATTTGATATGGTGTTTTGCGATGACGTTTTGTGATCATACAACGGTTTTGAGTATAGCATGCGGTTGAAACAGCTTCTGCCCACAAGTAGTCAGGTAATTGAGCATTAATCAACATAGTTCTAGCAGCTTCCACTAACGTCCTGTTGCGTCTTTCAACAACTCCATTCTGTTCTGGGCTTCTAGGAATAGATGTTTGATGTTCAATTCCCACTTTCTCATAATAAGACCTAAATGTCTGATTCTTGAATTCAGTTCCATTGTCAGTTCTGACTATTCGGACCGTGTTGCGTAACTGAACTTGAATTTTAGTGAGAAAGGTGATGATCATAGAAGGAGCCTGATCTTTACTTCGTAGAAAATAAACCCAAGTCCATCTGGAAAAATCATCGACGATTACTAGTATGTAGCGTGTACCGTTGATACTTTGAACACGCATCGGTCCACACAAATCCATATGAAGCAGTTGTAGAACATGATTCGTACTGTGCTCAGGTTTTGAAGGAAAATGAGCCCAAGTACTTTTTCCTTGTTCACAGGCAGGACATAAGTGATCTTTGGTGAAACGGAATCTTGGAAATCCCTCAACAAGTTTATAACGAGCAAGGTCAGTCATAGTTTTGAAATTCAAGTGTGAAAGACGTTTGTGCCATAACCAAGATTTAGTTGATTCTGCTTTGGAGAGAAGACATATCGGAGATGTTGCAATCATATCTGACATTGAAATTGTATAAAGATTGGAGCCACGGGAGCCAGACATAAGATCGTTTCCTTGTAAGTCACGAACAAAGCAAGTTTTCTCACGAAATGCAACTTCTAGATCCCCATCACAGAATTGACCAACAGAGAAAAGGTTGTGTCCAAGGCCTTCCACATAATAAACACGGATTATTTCGATGTTCCCACTAATAAAGTCACCATATCCCATGATTAAAGCGTAATGATCATTCCCGAATCTGACAGTACCAATGAACTTTGAGACAAAGTTGTGTAACAGTTTGAGATTGCCTGTCATATGTCGGGTGCATCCGCTATCAACAATCCAGAGAACAATCTGCACCACCTGCATCACAAGAAGAGGACACGGATGGAACAAAAGTAAGGGTGGAACCCAAAGAAACTGCGGGTTCCAGTTGGTTAGAAGCACAAGTATTCAATAATTTAGGAATCCATTTAAAATCAGGTTTGTGTTGTAACCAACGTTGCCAATTCCAACTGGTTCGAGCTTTCTTAATGGTGTATTCACTAGTGTTTGGCTGATTCCTAGACTTGTTCTCTGCACCTATGGGGGTAACCTGAACTTCATTAGAAACCGTAGAAGGCGGCTTTCCTAAGATAGACTTAGAGGCAGTAGTGGGCCTAGAAGGAATGCGTGTCCTACGTTTCTTATGACGATGAAGAAGAGAATTAGCTATACATTTAGTATGATCACCAGATGAAACACTTTTACGACAAAACACACAAGATGCATTAATATTCAAAACATTTAAAGGTACATCATTCGTTACATTTTGATTTTGATTAGAATTTGCCAGATTAGAATCTAAATCCGATGCAACATGAGTATTATTCAAATTCCTAAGGTGATCTTCTACTCCTTGAGCTTCTAGTGATCCTCTCTTACGTTGCCAGAGCCTATTCTTCTTTTTACTTTGTCGCTTGGGTCTGCTAACGCTATTAGGGGAGACTACTCCGATGCAACATGAGTATTATTCAAATTCCTAAGGAGACTACTCCTGTAGAAGTGGAGGTATCAACTAAATACTAAAGTATGATCCCAACACTCAAATTTTAAAACAAGCAAAAAGACCAAAATGCCACTAAGTTTAGGAATTTGTATTAATATTTAAATAAATATCAATTAAACTCTAGAACTTGAGAATTTTTCAACAAATGATTACAATAAATTATGTATAAATAATATTTGTATATTTTTGTAAAAGTAAAATAATTTTAATTATATAAATAAATAAAGCCGATATATATATAATATATATTAAATATATGTATTTATATAAAGAAATAAATCCCAAAATATATAGGAAACATGTATAATCTTTTAATTTGGACTTATCACAATATATCTAGCCCAAGATAATTATTTTACACCATATAAACTTAGATTACACGTTTTAAATTTTATATATATCCTAAACCGACTATTAAACAAAAGTCGACACCTCAAAAACCCTCACAAGTCCACTCCAACTTTCTGAGGTTCCCTAGTATTTTTCCTGCACGTGTTTTGAGTATAAGAAGGTGACAAAAATCGTGGTTGAGGCTGTGGTAGCTTGGTTCAATAGTTGGATTTGTTTTGCTCGATTTAAATTAAACCGAGAGGTAAAAATTCATTCTTGTTCACTCGATATAAAATCTTTCTGGTATTTTTATAGAAACCTATATGTCATACATTTTCAGTATAAAATATTAGAATCGAACCATGCAAGCTAGAGTGATCATACGAATTTATTGAATCTAAAAACCCTAAATCGAACAAGAAAACAAGGAATCAGCCATGCAATTTTGTGAGGCTTTTTATATATTTTTCTCTGGTCCTATAAGTGTCATATAACATTATAAAAATAGTTCTTATAATTTTCGAAGCTTAGAAACTCAGTTTGGAATTATTGTTGTAATCGGTTTAATATATAATAAGAAAAGAAAAAAAAAAGAATCGAACTAGGGTTAGGGTTAGGGTTTTGGTATTGGATATGATGCATTTAATGATGTTTAAGGATAATTTATTAAATGTATAATGATTGGTAAAATTAGGGTTAGGGTTTATGGATTTTGTTTAAAATCAATTTGATTATTAAAACTATAAGGGTGTGTTTTGTAAATTATTAAACTTTAAGGTTAATTTTGGAAATCATAAAAATACATGGGGAATCTGTATAAAATAAGTATAGGGGTGTATTGTGTAAATTTGATAATTAAAAGGTTTATTTGTAATTTTAAGTAAGTAAAAGGTTTGAATTGTAATTAATTAAACTTGAGGGTTAGTTTTGTAACTTTACAAATAGAAGGATTAATTTGTTAATATTGGTAATATAAGGTTTAACTTGGATAAAATATGGAAATTGAGATATTTACACGTTAGACCTTGAATTTGGATTAATGACATATTAAACCCTAAACTTTTGATAGTTAACATGTTTTACCCTAAACTATTATAATTGTGTAAATAAACCCTAATTCCATAATAATAATTCATCTAAAGTTTAAACCTAATTTAATGTATAATTTTCTAATTAAAGAAACTTACTAATTTGGGAAACCTACTTAATATGGAAAATTGACTAAAAGGAGGAACCTGATTTAAGATAAAGTTATTAATGATAAAATGAACTCTAATTCAAGTATAAAAATATATTGAAGAAGTGAACTCTTCCCTTCTGTGAATCTTTCCTGTGATTCCATTACTTTGCTAAGTACGGATATTCTGACCTTACTCTTAAGGTTTCCTTCGTGATTACAACCTCTGTTATGAACTTTCTGTTTTGAAAACCTCTGATTTGAACCTTTGCTATGAACTTTCTATTTTTGAACCTTGACATGATAAACTTTGATATTTGAAATTTCTAATATGAAAATTATGTTTTGAACCCTTAAATATAATCCATTAGATTTCATGAGTTTCACTAGGCATGGGGTTTCCATGTCCGTGTCAGGGATGCACCTCCGACATGACTCTAGGGCAGTAGAGTTATGTTCTGCCACGTTCTAACAATTCGCATTTTCAGGTTACTATTCATTTTTTACTATTCACTATTCCTATTAACTTTTTACTATTCACTTTCACTATTCACTCCTGAAATTTTTATTTCATATTCTCTTTAGTTAAACTATTTTAATGATAATCCGAGAGTTTGACACTCGTCGGATCATTTCTGCAAAAATCACGAAACCGCGTCCGAGATTTACTTTTAGGTTTAAACGTCATTCCAGCATCCCGATATGTCCATAAAACACTATAAACTATAGAAATATGAATTTCTCTCATTTTACGACAATTCCAAAAGTTTTGGAATTTTACGTTTTCCAGTTCAGCGTTTTACGCGAATTACGCGTTTTAGACCCGCGTTTCTAGTTTTAACAACATTTAAGCCACCCGATAGAACTTATCACTTATTAAATATGCTAAGATAGGTTATATTAATAAGTTCTAACATATTTATAAGTTTCATATTTTTAGGATACCCGATTTTAAGTTTCATGACTTAACCACTTACAGTTAGCAATTAACGGAACCAAAACTCACACTGTAAGCTAGATAATACCAAGTTAATCATATAGTCACACCATACCATCATATGAACGTGTATAGGGGTGATTCACCATGCCATTTGTCTTGGTGATAAGTCTTGAAACATTAGGAAGCTCACATGTATTAGATACACTAGCTAAGTAACTTAATCCTTAAGTTTTCTATAGTATAACTAGCCAATTTGATCACAACTCTCTCAAACACATTCACCTCCTCATTTATTCACCAAGAAACTATTCCTTTTTCTCTCTTCATCACTGATCCATCATCATCATCCTAAATTATCCATCTTTTGATTTCAATATTGAAGATACATATCAAAGTTCAAGGCTTAGTTATTCTCTACATGAAACTAGTGTTTATTTGGTGATTCCACGGATGAATTAGGAGCTACACAAGGGTACTAGGGCTGAGTTAATAAGGTTTTCACAAGGTCTATATCAATGCTAGCAATGTTTACAAGAGTTGTGGTGAAGGATTAGAAGCTAGGGTTTTCGATTGAAGGATATAGTTCTTGTCCTAGTTCATGAGTTCCCTTTTCATTAAGGCCAAAAGTTGTAAGAAACCCTAAAATACTTTCTTACTCAATATCATTTTCATGCTTATTATGTTTCATTCATTCTATATATGGTCTTTGTGTTATGTTCATGATGTATAAAAACTATTAAAACGAGTTTTGGAAACTATATATTAACTTATGTTAAGTAAACAAGAAAACTAGTGACTTTTATGGAGAACCACGACCAAAATAGAGTAACCATGATATGAAACACTTACCTACTATTATAGAGGACTTAAAAAGGAAAACATAGCAATTTGAATCACCTAAAACGAGTACACGAGTCAAAAGATATGGCCATAAGAAGTTAACGAAACCAAAACGCCGAAACTGCCTAAAAACAACCTGTTAGCATTCTGACCTTTTTGAAAGTGGCACTTCAGATCCAATTCATCAAAAAGTTAAAACATAAAAGTTATCCGGAATGACGTTTTCGTTCAAGTTAAAGAAGCTCGAGCCCTGAAAACGGTTTATGAGTGATGTTTTTCTTCAAATTCTTAACAGCCCCTTTTTAAGACCAAATGACCATATAATGGTTATGGTTAGTTATAACCAAGAGGTCTAATGATCTAAAGCCAAGACCACAACCATGGCTAAGGCCAAGGATGAGTCTCAAGACCATGGTAGCAATGACCAAAGCCACGGCAAGGCCACGGCTATAGACCTTATGGCTTTCTAAGTCGAAAAGATAAACTAAAGAGTTAATGGCAACATAAACATCCAATTTGGATCTACTCCATCAAAACAACCATGAAACTTTACAAGTAATATTCATACTAGACTCAAGAAACTCATTGTAATAACAATTTTCATCCAAAAGTAAACTTTCCTAAGTTTATTCAATTATTTTGACATGTAACTTTTCGGATCAAAAACTTATATATATTTTATCAAATACAACAATAGTAGGGAACCTCATGTGAGGGGTTCATTAAAGTAAACCATCGAGATGAGTTGTGGATTTACGAATTAAAGTGTCCTGGCTCCTCGAACGTTTACTACATTACCTCTGAATTATGTCGGCCCGAACGGTAGTAAGCTATATATAAACTATACATGTTTCATAAACCATTTCTTTTCAAAGACTTACACTATACTAAGTACTACATCATGGACTAAATGCAAGACATATATAGGCAATTCTTCATATTCCTTACTCCAATCCTAAGTCGCAACATTCTATTATAGGTTGCTCGTAGAAACCTTCGCGATTCGACCATCACATTCACTACTTGCTATATAACTTAAGGTGAGTTCATAGCCCCACTTTCCATTACTTAATTGTTTTACAAACCTTTGGGGGGAGTACATGCTATTTTAAACCGAACACAATGCTTTGAAATTGTATGGTACCTGATTGTTTTATTATTACTAAGTACCATCCTTGCTAAATCCAATATCCCTTATTATGAACCATTTAATCACTAGTAATAGTGAGCGCGAGTATTGTGAATAGGCCTATTGGGATTGACAAATCCCATTTGTAATGACTAAGTTCAAAAAAATGCACTATATTTGAGATTTAGGTATGACAGCAAAGTACCTACCGGGATAACTTCGCTAATTAATATTGGTACCCGTTAACATTTTGGTGTCATGAGCTTAGTATAATAATAACTGTTTTGTTTTCCAACCATGAGTATGAGTCCAATTAACTCATACTACCAACATATTGTGTTCAATCATTTAATAAAATCTATGAATTTCACTCAACCTTTGTGTTGACCTCTTAAGCATGTATTTCATGTCCATGATGATCAAGGATGGCACGGAGGGGCACGGATATTCAAGAGGGCTATAAATTTTATTATCATTCGAAAACTCATTTAATGTAATTTGTAAACATGGAACCATCTGGGACCTCATTTTGTAATCTCTGATATTTATATAACTTGAATGATAAATCTTTTAAAACGACTCAATTAGAGTTCGTTTTCTATTATTATGACTGTTGTGCCGTCGAGTAACACCCAAGTTGAATTCCGCTGCATCATGAATTGGGGGTGTTACAGATTGGTACCATAGCCATGGTTGTAGAGAAACGGGTCTAATTGAGATTGGTACCAGAGCCATGGTTATAGAGAAACGGGTCTAATTGAGACCTAAACTATAACCACACTTACAAGCAAAAACATTTGTATAGCCTTCCGCTCTCTGTGTCTTCCATCCTCCAGACGATTATGGACTTATTAAGCATTTTATACTACACAAACATGTTAGCATATGGATATATGTACCCTTAGCATAATTGAGCATTTCCCCGTAAGCCTTTTTATACTACATGAACATATTAGTATATTGATATATACACTCGATTTATTTTCAACCATTTTTATCTAAACAATGGACTAAACATATCTGTGTATGCCTATTCTAGGGCATTTCGACACAATCACATTCTTCCAATCATGTTCCTACTCTAACATTTTATGTCCAAGATATTGTAACGAATTACAATTGTCTTACCTATTTCCCGGACATTGTATGAAACAATGGTCTTAATCATTTCTCAAATGTTTTGAGTCACACAATGGTCTAATCTACTTCCCTAACATTGTGAATTGCACAATGGTCTAATCTACTTCCGAGACATTGTGATTTACACAATGGTCTCTGGAATTATTCCATCACCTCACCAATATCATTTCATATGATATCAAAAATCCATCACAATCTATCGATTTCCAAATAGAAATATGATATTTCTAAAGGATAAACTAATCCATCATCTACAAAAGCTGAAGTTTCTCTACATTCATCAAAGTTCAGCAACTTTCTCTACATTCATCAAAGTTCAACAACTTTCTCTACATTCATCAAAGTTTTCTTCTGAAACCTTCATTGTTAAAAGTTCATGATCCTGGCCAAGTATGGACTGTTTTAGAACTACTTAAAACTTACTTTCCACACATATCTACCCGTACTATCTTCTATGCAATGGAATGTGAAACCATAGGTTACTAGTCTTGTATGGGCGGGACTTGCAACTGAATGGTTTGACATCGCCTTTGTTTAATGGACAGTTTCCCAAAAGCAACGGACATATCACAAGTATACCTAATTTAGGTATTTGAAAATTTTATCGAACCTCGGCTAAATATAGACTAGTCACCTATATTTAACCTAGGGACAGTGAAACATAGTCTGACTAACTATGTTCGACATAAAATTTTCAAATACTGAGAATAGTTATACTAGGGTTATGTTCAGATTAATTTCCTACATGAACTCGATAGACCACTAGAATACATTAAAACGATCTAGAGACACGATAGTGTCTTACCACTCAGCAAGATCTTAACACCTTATTTGTACTATCTAATTTTATTCTTGAAAGTTTTCATTTATAAGATAATCCGAACCACTATCTTGGGATAGTTATCAATTCTTCTCTTCATCCCGTAGAAGTACTATCTTGTTTAGGTCCTAAGGATACCATTTGTTGATACAAAAGTTGGGCATTCCTGATTATGGGCTCTTGCACTCGTACCAATTCGCTTCTTAGTACTTGTAACCTGCGCACTAAGAAAATAAACAACACCGTTAGACTTATCGTGGGATTGTCTCCCACGATTAGACTCCGGCGTGAGAGTAAGTAATCGATTTAGGGTTCTCGTAAAGAGTTAGGGTTTGTGAATCGTACCTTAAATGAGAGTTATGTCATTCCTTATATAGGCGCAGAATCCTTGTAGGGTTCGTGCTCCTTACGTTTCGCACCCATGGTGCTTATCCGGGTAAGGATATCTATTCCATAGATAGATGATCCTTATCTATACCGTGTATAGCTTCTTTGGGTTTGGGCTTACGTGAGCCTGTTCCCATCATTGATGCGGCCCAAGTTACAATAGCCCACGCATGGTGGTTTTGGGCCTTAGTAATGTTTATCATTTGGGCTCGTGGCCCAAATATAGACTATACGTCATCATGTCCCCCCAGTCTAGTGTGCGCGGCTCGTAGCCGCGGATGTTAGACTAATATTAACAGCGGTAAGCGTGGCGGGAGAACATTGAAATATTGCTGCCCATTTTGGAGTGCAATGCACCTAGTCATAGATATTTCAAAAGGAATACCTCAAAAATTGGGGCTTGTGTCCACGTGACCCTCGTAAATCGGGAAAAAGTGCATGTACCGTTTCGGTTCTAGCCACGCGTTTTTGTGAGTGGGATCCACGTGGACATCATCTAGGGTTTTTTACTCCCTATATAAGAGTCACCGCCCCCATTGTTACAAAAACACACAGTAAAAACACACACTCACCCTCGCTCACTTCTTTTAAAAGCGTATTTTTGCAAAGAAAGTAATCATTTCATTAGGTAATTTTTGTGTGCATTTCTCAGTGAATTAATGAAAATGGTTGCCCAGTTAGAGGACTTTCGCTCTGTGATGACGGAGAATGATGTTACCCAGTTTACATCTGACTACTTCATTCCTCTGGATGTGCGTCCAGAGGCTCCAGATGTTGACGCGTGTATAGCCGATTTCCCCGAAGGGAAAATCGGGTTATACACGAAATTCTTCGAGTACGCGAATTACCGCGTACCGATATCTATCTTCTTGAGCGATTTGCTCAACCACTATCGCCTCCACATCTCACAGCTGCACTGTATAGGTGCGGCTAAGGTGTCGAATTTTGAAGTAAAATGCCGTTTACTTGCGATAAAGCCGACCATTGCCCTGTTTCGCTCCTTCTACCACACGACGTGGTCAAATGGATGGGTATCTTTTGCGAAGCGCCCGGGGGCGCTTCAGTGTTACACTGAGAAGGTAGACTCCCTGAGAAATTGGAGGGAGCATTTTTTCTGGGTTGATGATGTGGTTTTTCCATCGCCCTTTGAGTTTTATACTTAGGATACTTTGCCAAGGGATGGGCGCCCCGCACCCGGTTCCTATAGGCTGAATGATGCGCAGACTCTTGATGCCAACCGCCTATCCATTAACCCTTATTCAGAGGAGTTTTTGGTGCACATGGGGTTGAGTCGCAATTACTTCGGCGCTGCTGACGAGGTGCCCACCTTTATAAGTGAGGAAGGCCGGAGTGGGTGTTCGTCCCTTCTACTTCAAATATGTAAGTCTTTTTGTATGCGCACTTTTAATAACTAATCCTTTCTTCTTTGTTGTTTTGTTTATGTGCGCAGAGATGGATCTGTTCGCCGTTGTTAAGCTGGAGAAACCGAAGCAGGTGACTGTGGGAGTGCGCCCTCTGAGGGAGGGTGAGCAGCCGCTACTGGAGGCGACCGAGGGTCGTTTGACAGTGCTGCCGGAGGTTGTCCCTGAAAATACACCGCCGCTCCAGGTAACGCCTGGTCAGAGCGTGGCGCCAAATGTGGAGATGGCGCAAGAGGAGGCGCGCGTTGAATCTTCTGACAGCGTGGAAATCCTCAAGCCTGAGGAGGTGCTGAAGGAGGTGGCGCAGAATATTAAGCACAAAGGGGAGCAGTGGCACCAAGAAGTGACGACGCTACCTCATTGGGGATGCGGAGTCGTCCGCGGAGGAGGAGACATCCGCTCCTGGCGCGGATAAGAAGGCTACCGAGGCCTCTCCATTTCTGTTAAGTATCTGCGTTTCTATTATGTTTCTTGTATATTACTTGTCGCAATATGTACTAACTGTCGTCTTCATGTATTTTAGGGATGATGCCACGAAGAATGATGGAGTTTTCATGGATGTGGTTTCCTCTCCGCAGGATGAAAACAAGGAGGGGAAAGCCAACGTTGCTGAAGGTGTAGAGGCGCAGCAACTGATGGATGAGTTGGCTGCGACTGCTGCGCGTCAGGCTGAGCTGGTGGCTCAGTTCAAGAAGAAGTATGTCGGGGAGAGCAGTACTCTCGCCCAGAAGGATGAGGAGATAGCTAGGCTCCGTGCGCAGCTGGCGGAAGCGCAGGCGGAGTTGGAGTCCTCCAGGGTGTACACTGAAAAGGTCACCCATGAGAAGTTGTCCGCACTGGCTGAGGTGGAGCAGGCCCGCAGGCAGCTTCATCATTATAAGTCTGACATGACTTGGGCTGTGAGGTTTTCGGAGGAGAAGAAGGTGGAGCACTTTGCTAACATCGCCAAGTTCAAGGAGGATATGGAGAAGATCATCCAGGTTCAGGAGAACAAACTGCGCGGTCTCAGCATCGAGTACGATGAGGAGTTATACCCTCATTTGATGTCGACCATTGCTGAGCGCAGGTATTTCCTTTTTACTCTTCTTCTTTATAATATTTTTTGTTGCTATGCTTTTCCTTAACACAAATTGTCTTTGTTGATGTAGGTGGTTGATTAGCCACGGGCTGCGCCTGGCAGCTATGGGCACTCTTGAGTCCCAAGAGGTGTTGGACGCCTTTGGGAAGGTGGTTCACTGTGCGGTGGCTCGTGGGAAGTCGCAGGCTATGGAGGATCTCCATGAGGCCAAGCTTCTGAGCAAGGACTTGGCAGAAGTCCCTGGTTATAATGTGGCTGCGTATGATGAGTTGATGCAGGCTATGGCAGGGTTGAAGGTCCTCGAGTTGCCGCACATTGGAAGGTTGGAGCGCGACCAAGACAACCCCATTGATGTACTTATGGTGGGGTTGACTTTGGAGCGCCACCTTTTAGGGGATGCAGAGGCGCAACCAGATTACTTCTTGAAGCCTGATGTGTTGTAGCTGCAGATTCCCGTGTTCGCGCAGCCTCGTCACATCCTCACCCCGTTTGCTCTTGAAAGGGAGATTCCCTTGAAAGAGGTTCTGGAGCGTCACGCGCAGAGGGCTACCCAGAAGAGGGGTATTCAGGGCAAGGCAGTGTTGTGTGGTATGGGTGCTGCACACATCCCCAGGTCTGATGGGGTTCCCGTGAGTGTTCCTACCGTTTCTCCCAAGGACGCCTTGATTCTGAGAAAGCTTCAGGAGGCGGGGAGTTCTGCTGCTCCGGAGGATAGCCCTGAGCATCGCCATAGCGTGTAGGCTTTTTGTATATGTATTATTGTAAATGATGAAGTGTATCTTTCCTTGTAATTTTTGTGAAAAAATGTTGAATAAGATACCTTTTTGTTAATTAAGTGCGTGACTTAAGAAATATACTTGCATTGTTTGCTAAGTTTAATTGTTTGACCAAGTGTATTGGCTCGTTAAGTGCGTGACTTTAAGAAATATACTTGCATTGTTTGCTAAGTTTTATTATTTGACCAAGTGTATTGGCTCGTTATTTGCTAAGCTTGTACGGTGTACTTAATATTTGCACACCCGTCGTGAGATGCACACATGAAACTTACCTCGACGTCTCAAAAGTAAGGCGCTTAGCAAGGATACGTGATCCAATGTTGATGGGTTTGCAACCCTCTTACTCAACGAGTGAATTAGTGGGTTTACTCATCCATTATGCCTTCGTGGGTCTTTAATTAGTGCGTGCACGCCATGTTGGCAAAAATATAAGATAACAATATTGACACATATAAGTATGTACGCAATAAAGTGAAATACGCTATGGAGTTAGCTAGAAACCATAACATTTTATTGATACTTGCAAGTTTTTTGAAAAAATAAAAATACAATTTCTAGGAAAGAAAAGAAAAACAAACACTTATTGGGCACCTCTTAGGGTGCAAAGGTGTCTGTGTAATGGCCGTAGCCTAAAAGTAACATCTTTTAAGATTGCAGATGTTCCAAGTGTGCGCTAGGTCGTGACCTTCCATATCACGCAGTCTATATGCACCGTTACCGAGTGCATCTGTGACCTCGTAAGGTCCTTCCCATTTTGGTCCGAGCTTGCCTGTGTCTTCTGCGTGGCTCGCATCGTTGGCGCAGTATACAAAGTCTCCTGGCCTGAATGAAGTGTGTTTGACCTTTGCATCATAATACTTCTTCATTTTTGCCTTAGCCTTTACTTCGCGTATAGCAGCGCGTTCACGCCTCTCTTCCAGTAAGTCCAAGTCTATGCGCCGTTCCTCGTCATTTGTTGTGACGTTGACCTCTGTTGTTCGTATAGTTGGCATTCCTATCTCAGCTGGTATGACGGCTTCAGTTCCGTAGACGAGGGAGAATGGCGTGTCGCCAGTACTGGTTTTGATTGTTGTGCGATGCACCCATAAGACATGCGAGAGCTCGTCCACCCACCTTCCTTTGTGTCTATCAAGGCGCGCTTTTATTCCTTCCCCTAGACTGCGGTTTGCGCGCTCAACTAGGCCATTGGCTTGTGGGTGTTTTACTGAAGCGAAGTGTTGCGTGATGTTCAATTGCGCGCACCAATCTTTGAATGGGTTATCACAAAATTGTTTTCCGTTGTCTGATATAATCTCTCCCGGTAGTCCGAAGCGACAGACAATGATGTCCCAGACAAAGCGTTTGACTTGGTTTCCTGTGATGTTCACTACCGCCTTTGCTTCAATCCACTTCGTAAACTAGTCTATGGCTACGATGAGGAACTTTACTCCTCCTGCTACCACTGGAAAGGGTCCCATGATGTCAATGCCCCATTTATAAAATGGCCATGGTGAGGTAATGGGTGTTAGCTTTTGTTGTGGTCTGCGCGGGATTGGCCTATGTACTTGACAATTGCTGCATTTCTTTATCAGATTGCATGCGTCGCGGTGCATGGTTGGCCAATAATACCCTGACCATAGAGCGCTTGCCACTACAGATCGCGGCCCTGAGTGCATGCTACATGATCCAGCGTGGATTTCTCTGAGTACATAGTCTGCTTGAAGAGGTCCAACACATCTGAGCCAAGGTTGTAAGAAAGAGCGTCGATAGAGTATGTTGTCTCGTAGTTCAAATCGTTGCGCTGTGCACCGCACTCTTCGAGCGTCCTTATGGTCTTGTGGTAAGATTCCCTTGCTGATGAATTCAATGATACGTGTCATCCATGTAGGATCTTGTTCATCTATCACTGTGGATATCTCCATCTCCAAGATTGACTTGTTTTTTAGGGTTTCTACCAATACCTGTTTTGAGAGGTGCGCGAAGATTGTGGATGCGATCTTACTGAGCGCATCAGCCTTCCTGTTATCTCCTCTGGGCACCTGTTTTATTATGAACCTGTCGAAGTTTTTGATCAAGGACTTTGTCTTTTCCAGGTATTGGATCATGTGCTCATCCTTGGCTTCATATTCACCTAGCACATGGTTAGCGACTAGCTGAGAATCTACGTTTGCTTCCAGGTTGCGTACACCCATTTGGATTGCGATGCGTAGTCCGGCTAGTGGGGCTTCGTATTCTGCCTCATTGTTTGTGGCTGTGAATTCAAAGCGCAATGCATAGGTGAATTCCATACCTTCTGGATTTGTCAGAATAAGGCCTGCGCCTGATCCATCTACACATAAGGACCCATCTGTGAACAGAATCCAGGGTTCCTGTAGATCTGTTTTGATTTCATCGTGGACAAGGCTTGATTCCATCAGGTTCTACTAAGTATCCAAGGAACATGCCTTCGGTTGCACCGAAGGTGCACTTCTTGGGATTTAACTTCATGTTTATTTGTCCCAATGTTTTGAACGTCTCCTCGATGTCGCGCACCAATTCATCCTCTGTGTGGCTTTTGATGACAAGGTCGTTAACGTAGACCTCCAAGTTGCGGCCTACTTGTTTCTCGAAAGTTGTGTCCACCAGTCGTTGGTATGTTGCGCCTGCATTTTTTAAGCCAAAAGGCATTTTTGTGTAGCAGTACACTCCTTGACTGGTGTGGAAAGCTGTTTTTTCTTCGTCTTCGACTGCCATCTGAATTTGGTGATACCCTTTGTATGCGTCTAGGAAGCATTTGAAAGGGTATCTGCACAAGGATTCTACCTTCCAGTCTATTTCTGGCAGTGGATAGCAGTCCTGTGGACATGCTTTGTTAAGGTCCGTGAAGTCCACGCACATTCTCCAACTGCCATCGCTCTTCTTTACCACAACTGGGTTAGAGAGCCAGTCATGGTAGTACACTTCGCGCATGATGCCTGCGTCTACGAGTTTATGTACTTCTTCCAGAATAACCTTTGCACGATCTGGAGCCTGGCCGTGCATCTTCTGTCGTATTGGAGGATATCCTTGTCGGATTTGCAGCTTATGCTCTGTGATAGAGCGTGGCACTCCTGTCATGTGTTTTGGTTCCCATGCGAAGATGTCCAGGTTCTTCTGCAAGAGTGCGCATACGGCTGCTTTACCTTTGTCAGATAAAGATCCACCAATCGAAACTTGTTGTTCCGGGTAATCGGGATGAATAGCAACTTTTAGGTTTGGTGTTTTTTCTGTTCGCTGTTCTGGAATAGTCTCTGCTTCAATTTTTACCGCAGTGCATTCTCTTGGTGGTACTGTTGTGTTATAGAGGGTGACAACTCCTCCTTCCACTGGAAACTTAAGTATTCTGTGCGCTGTGGATGGTACAGCGCGCATGGATGATATTCCAGGTCTCCCAATGATACCATTGTATGGTGAGGGAGACTTTATTACCATAAAATTTATCCATGTTGCGGTTGAGTGTTGTTCATCTCCTACGACCACCAGCAAGTGTAACTGCCCCATGGGCCAGATCTTTTCTCTTGTGAATCCAGTCAATGTCGTTATTGCTGGTATCAATTGACTTTGGATTTTAGGTCGCAGTCTTTTGAAACAATGATCATACAGGATGTCTGCGGATGCTCCTCCGTCAATGTACATGCGGTGGATATCATGTCCTCCCGTATGTATTTCAATAGTTAGAGGTTCTACAACTGCGTTGTCCGCAGCTAGAGTACGGAAAGATATCTCTTTTTCTAGAGAGAATTTTTGGCTGACTTTTTGCTTTATCTTGCGCTGCCATGACTGTATCATGTATATGGTATCAGCTTTTTCTTCGGAGGGCTCTTTCTTACCCCCGTTCCTTTGTTTGTCTTTTCCCTCTTTGATGTTTTTTACAAGGTGGTCCATTTTGCCTTCTCTTACTAACTTTTCAATTAGTTATCTTAGCTGGACGCACTCGTTAGTTGTATGGCCTTTTTGACCATGGTACTCACAGTATCCATTCCCTATGCGCTTTTCCTCTGCGGTGCGCATTGGTGGCGGTTTTGGGAAGTTTGCACCTTCTGTTACAAATATTTCCCTCGGAGTTTTTGTGAGAGGGGTATACTTGTCATTGTCTCTTCGGCTGCGATAATTCCTGTTGCGGTTGGTATTCTGATCGTTGGGTTGTCTCCTAGGCTACTCTTGCTGCCTATAGTTCGAATAACCCTTTTTGCTGTCCGCATCAGCTGCTTCTCCTTGTATAAAGGATCTGGTCCGCTTTGTTAGCTCATCGAAAGTCTGGGGAACTTTGTCATTTAGCTTTCAGATAAGTTCTGGGTTATTAATCCCATTCATGAACCCTGAAATTTTTAGGATTTCAGGACATGCTTTTACTTGTATGCACTTATCCTTGAAGCGCTCCATCAAAGCACTGGTTGATTCCCCTTGGCGCTGTTTTACTCTTGCTAGTTCAACAGGAATGCTTTCCGTAATTCCTCAAACCCACCGATGCTCCTATGTGGGAGTTTGCTAAACCATGTGCGCGCGTTCCCTACTAACGTAGAATTAAACATGTGGCACCACACAGGCTGTGGCCAGTTTTCGATAGTGGCGGCTGATTCGAAAACTTTTAGATGATCATCCGGATCACCCATGCCATCATATGTTTTTACATTAGTGGGCATGCGCCTGCGTTTGCGGTCTGAATAATCGCTGATGCGTCATGTAAACGCATCAACTTTCTGGCGACGCCATGGAAGAGACATATCTTCATTCTCTTCCTCGCGACGTCTTCCTCTTGACTTCCAATGTCCTGTTTCTTTATCCTCGTTGTCCGAGGAGTCACTGGAGGAAGAGTAGTCTCTTTTGCGGCGCTTGCGCCGGCTTCTTTCAGAAGAAGAGCTTGAGGGACTTTCACTTGGGGATCTTCTTTTCCCTAATCTGTCGTGCATCCTCTTACTCCCAGGTTTGGAGGATCCTTGGCTCGGCGAATGCTGAGGTCCTAATCGGTCTTGTATCCCTCGACTGCCAAGTCTGGAGTGAACATTTGTGCACCTCTTGCTATCTTCTGAGTATTGTGAATCAGATGTCCTACCCAGCCTATCATGGATAGTGGTACGTTCTGCGCGTCTTCCTCGTGGGTGGCGCAGGGGTGATGGTTCGCGTTCAGGACCAAAATTGAGTCGAGCTTGTAGGCTCGTGCTTGCTCTTCTCCTTGCTTCTTCTTGCATGAGGGCGGTTAAGGTTTCATAATTTTGGGATACAAAATTTCCCAACGTTAGATTGGGTGTGTCCTCAGTTGCTGCAAGAATGTCTGCCTCAGTATTAGGCACCCTATCTCGGTTAGGCGCGCCTAGTGGCACAGTGTTGTTCACTGCGGGTACAGTTTGGTGAGGAGTGCTGAAGAGAGTACGCTGGAGTTCCTCAACGCTTGGGACCACTGGGTGATTTGGGTAGTCCTTACAGGTAGTTCTACCACTGGAAGAGGTTGGGTTGTCCCTGCCTCTTGGTGACCGGGTGCGCTGGTTGTCCCAGCAACCTGCCTAGGGGCCGAATCTTGTTGATTCTTCCTCTGGGGGTTACGTTTTTCTGACTGCTGAGTCCGCTGGCTCGAATTCTTATTCTTTGTCATTCTAGTTCTTAGTTCTTAGTAGGGTCCCACGGATGGCGCCACTTGTTGATACAAAAGTTGGGTGTTCCTGATTATGGGCTCTTGCTCTCGTACCAATTCGCTTCTTGGTACTTGTAACCTGCGCACTAAGAAAATAAACAACACCATTAGACTTATCGTGGGATTGTCTCCCACGATTAGACTCCGGCGTGAGAGTAAGTAATCGATTTAGGGTTCTCGTAAAGAGTTAGGGTTTGTGAATCGTACCTTAAATGAGAGTTATGTCATTCCTTATATAGGCGCAGAATCCTTGTAGGGTTCGTGCTCCTTACGTTTCGCACCCATGGTGCTTATCCTGGTAAGGATATCTATTCCATAGATAGATGATCCTTATCTATACCGTGTATAGCTTCTTTGGGTTTGGGCTTACGTGAGCCTGTTCCCATCATTGTTGCGGCCCAAGTTACAATAGCCCACGCATGGTGGTTTTGGGCCTTAGTAATGTTTATCATTTGGGCTCGTGGCCCAAATATAGACTATACGTCATCACCATTCCGTCATAAACCTTTAAAATCTCTTAAAAATTTTAAAGCAAACTTGACATCTCTACCAATATTAATGTTAAGCATACACTACACACTTTTGTTCATCAACATATTACATCATTATCTTCACAACCGTTGCACCCACAAGCTCATTAACAGATCTTGATGCACTTTTAAAGCTCAAATCATCCTTAGTTACACCACTAGCACCCTCATCAGCTTTACAAGATTGAATATTCATTTTGTACTTTTGGAACACCAGTATCATCTCGTAATACACTACCTTGTAACTCACCGGCTAAGTATGAACGTTGTGTTGGGAATTTTTAAGTAGGATGATTTATAATTATTTGAATGGAATGGGATGCCTTTTCATTTAAATAAAGAATTTGTAAATCACCGAACCATAAGTTTATATTCCCCTATTTATTTGTTTGGGATGCCTCTCTATGTAAATAAAGAATTATAAACAAGTGGGCTTATTTGTATCCAAAATAACATAAGTATGAAGTCAATAAATACTAGGTACAACAACAGATTACCTACTAGGCTATGATTGCAACTACTATCCCAATTTCCATTGATATTCGACTACTATATCAAATTCCATTTATTCGATTCCTATGTCAATTGCTATTGTTGTTCAACTTCTATATCAATTGCTATTGATACTTAACAACCATATCAATTTCTATTTGATATTTAACTATATCAATTTCTGTACAACTACTATATCAAATTCTATTAATATTCGACTGCTATATCAATTTCCTTTGATTTTCGACTATTATATGGATCTCTACTGATATTCAACTATGTTATCAATTTCTATTGACACACCGTATTCTGAGACAAATCAAACTACATCTCTGGTAATCCCAGACTCTAGTCCTCATAAGTAACCACACCTCTTTCATCGACACCACTCCAATGTATAACACACACAGAACTTCGGGACGAAGTTCCCTTAAGGGGTAGAGACTGTAACAATTCGCATTTTCGGATTACTATTCATTTTTACTATTCACTATTACTATTCACTTTCACTATTCACTCCCAAAATTTTTATTTCATATTCTTGTAAGTTAAACTATTTTAATGATAATCCGAGAGTTTGACACTCGTCGGATCATTTCTGCAAAAATCACGAAACCGTGTCCGAAATTTACTTTTAGGTTTAAACGTCATTCCAGCATCCTGGTATGTCTATAAAACACTATAAACTATAGAAATATGAATTTCTCTCATTTTACGACAATTCCGAATGTTTTGGAATTTTACGTTTTCCAGTTCAGCGTTTTACGCGAATTACGCGTTTTAGACTTGCGTTTCCAGTTTTAACAGCGTTTAAGCAACCCGATAGAACTTATCACTTATTAAATATGCTAAGATAGGTTATATTAATAAGTTCTAACATATTTATAAGTTTCATATTTTTAGGATACCCGATTTTAAGTTTCATGACTTAACCACTTACAGTTAGCAATTAACGAAACCAAAACTTACTCCGTAAGCTAGATAATACCAAGTTAATCATATAGTCACACCATACCATCATATGAACGTGTATAGGGGTGATTCACCATGCCATTTGTCTTGGTGATAAGTCTTGAAACATTAGGAAGCTCACATGTGTTAGATACACTAGCTAAGTAACTTAATGCTTAAGTTTTTTATAGTATAACTAGCCAATTTGATCACAACTCTCTCAAACAAATTCACCTCCTCATTTATTCACCAAGAAACTCTTCCTTTTTATCTCTTCATCACTGATCCAGCATCATCATCCTAAATTATCCATCTTTTGATTTCTATATTGAAGCTACATATCAAAGTTTAAGGCTTAGTTATTCTCTACATAAACTAGTGTTTATTTGGTGCTTCCATGGATGAATTAGGAGCTACACAAGGGTGCTAGGGCTGAGTTAATAAGGTTTTCACAAGGTCTATATCAAGGCTAGCAATGTTTACAAGAGTTGTGGTGAAGGATTAGAAGCTAGGGTTTTCGATTGAAGGATATAGTTCTTGTCCTAGTTCATGAGTTCCCTTTTCATTAAGGCCAAAAGTTGTAAGAAACCCTAATACACTTTCTTACTCAATATCATTTTCATGCTTATTATGTTTCATTCATTCTATATATGGTCTTTGTGTTATGTTTATGATGTATAAAAACTATTAAAATGAGTTTTGGAAACTATATATTAACTTATGTTAAGTAAACAAGAAAACTAGTGACTTTTATGGAGAACCACGACCAAAATAGAGTAACCATGATATGAAAAACTTACCTACTATTATAGAGGACTTAAAAAGGAAAACATAGCAATTTGAATCACCTAAAACGAGTACACGAGTCAAAAGATATGGCCATAAGAAGTTAGCGAAACCAAAATGCCGAAACTGCCTAAAAACAACCTGTTAGCATTCTGACCTTTTTGAAAGTGGCACTTCTGCTCTGATTCATCAAAAAGTTAAAACACAAAAGTTGTCCGGAACGACGTTTTCATTCAGGTTAAAGAAGCTCGAGCCCTGAAAACGGTTTACGATTGATGTTATTCTTCAAATTCTTAACAGCCCCTTTTTAAGACCAAATGACCATATAATGGTTATGGTTAGTTATAACCAAGAGGTCTAATGACCTAAAGCCAAGACCACAACCATGGATAAGGCCAAGGATGAGTCTCAAGACCATGGTAGCAATGACCAAAGCCACGGCAAGGCCACGGCTTGTCACACCCCCAAAATACCTGAATGGCAACGGAATGGAATACCTGGGGGTGACTGTCATAGCACCACAGTTACAGTTATATTGAACAACCTAAAGTGTCATTTAGAAAATACGTCATTTGATTTATTTAAAAGAAGTTCAGAGTTACAAAACATAGGTCCCAAAGTATTTAAAAGTTAAAGGAAACAAGTTTGGTACAATCAAACGATAATATATAAGTGCATGAAAATCCAAAATGAGACGCGTCATCCTTGCTACTCACTAAAATGACTCCATGCATGCCATGAGATATACCTTAGTTACCTGAAAATACATTGCTAAAACGGTCAACATAAAGTTGGTGAGAAATCATAGGTTTATGGATTAAATGATGTGTACAATAGCCATAAGTAAAAAGTAAGGTGACTTGATGTCAAAATGAAGTTACATTGGCTCTTAAGCTCATGACCCCGAAGCTAGACATAATCAGAATTTTGCCCCAAAAGAGTGGTTACCAAGCACTCAATAATGTTAGACATAAAATGCATTCGTACCCGTTGGAGCAACCCAAACACGAATGGAGGAGTCACCCTCAATAGATCTATTCACTGACTCTCGCTTAAAGGCAAATTAACGGTCCATGATAATATAAAAGGGGACTTAATGTGGTATGATAGCAACTTAAGCAATGTATGAAATTGTAGCTACTTTGGCATGTACAAAAATAAGTGGTGCAATGTATTCTCCCCCGTGGGATTTGAAATCAAAATATTGAATTGAAAACGGGGCTATGAAAACTCACCTCGAAGTGATAGTACAATGTGATGGAATGATAAGGACAACAAGGAATGAAAATCAACCGCAACCTATGATGAATGAATATGATCTAATTTAGATCATGAAATGATGTAGAGAATATGCATGCACATGATACCTATACCACTCATAACTTAAAAATACTAGTTATAGTCATATGAAAATATATTCCATACTTAAGAAAATAAGTCTTAACTAGACTTGTAAAAACTTGTCGTAGTATATCGTATATAGAAAGTTAGTGTTATAAACTTCACCTTGAAAACCTTGAAGTAATGTCTAATAGTCGTAAAAATATACTTGTAATCATAAGTACTTCATTAGTTATAAGTTTGGAACTTTGGTAGCATTTCTAGAAAATCTAGGATTTAGTACGTAGAAGTAGTATTATTATTATTTCTAGTAAAAGCTGTCAAATTATATAGAGTTTTGCCGATATTGAAACGTGAATAACTTGGTCGTTTTAAGTTCATTTTCTTCCTTCTTTATATCCACGGATTCGTCTTAGTATGTACTAATATATTTTTGATAACTCGGCTTCTCTAGGTTACGTCTAACACCTCGGTTTGTCCACCAAAAATCGTCCAACAGCATACAATTTTCAGAAAAATAGTTTTCGTCAATAAACTTACAAAAATCATATCTCCTTCGTTATAAACTCGTTTTAATCCGTTTTTTCGCCTACGGCTTCGTTTTTGAAAGTATTTTCTAAATCTTTGGTTGAAAAGTTCCCTTGAGTTACTGAGTTTTCCAGGAATTCAATTTTGGGACAGTAGGTTTGTAAATAGGTTCCAAATCCATTTCTAGTGTTCTAAACTAGTTTCAAATCCACCCAAATCACTTTCAATCACCACAAATCTAGTCTAATCCTACCATACACCTTCTTAAGGTGTCATGGGTCCTTAAACATCATCAATCTAGTGGATCTAACAAACGTTTCCATTTCTAGGGTTTCAAAGACATAAGTATATATTATGAGTTGTACAAGCTAACATATGCATGACATATTGTATGAAAACCATATAATCATAACAAATACTTGAAGAAATGAAGAAAATAAATTTTTGTAAACTTACTTTGAATGATTATGAGCTTGGATGATAAAACCCTAAGAATCCTTGAGTTTGTATTACAAAACCCTAACAAGGATAATCAAATGAACTAGTTTTGAACTTGATCTTGGAAAAAATGATGGATCTTGGTGAGGTTTGTGTTTGGCCGTGGGTTTTGAGAGGAAAAGGAGAGAAAAAGTGCAATTATTTCATCTAAAATTATAAGTGTGAAATGAGGTTTAGGTTTGTAGATATTTTAAGGTGATTTTGGTGAAGTTAAAATAAAATTAATGCATGAGGTTAAAAGGAGGGGGGGGGGGGGGGGGGGGCTTGGCCGGTTTTTCAAAGGAAGAAAAAGGGTGAAATGAGTTTGTGATTTAATTAGAAGTGTTAGTGATGCGTGGGAATTGCACCAGGCTTTACCTCTCAAGGGATCTTGAGAAGCTTACAACCCCCACCAGGCAGTGTACCTGATCGATGTAGTATAGTATAATGACAAGTACCGGGGGATTGATCGTTCAGCTAGGAATAGTGTCGCTAGGATTAGAAAACCTAAATACTAGATCTAGAGATGAGGGATGATTCTTTTTGTATTTTTTTATATTTTTAGGAAAGCAAATTAAAATCTCGGGTTTGAAGGATTTGGGCGGAATTAGTTGCTAGTCAACTAACCCAATACTAAGATGCAATCAAAATAAAATACTAAAAATGAAAATAAACTATATTATACTAAAGTTGTGAGCAATAAGTGGGAGAAATGTGTTTACTTAGATTTCACTACTCCCTAGATATCTTTTACATGTTAATTACTTGTTATAGTTGCTTGGATGACAGATTGTATTCCTTAATACCATTCACGGGGTGGCGTACTTAACTCCCCAATCCTATGAGTGCCTACTTCACTCCTATGTCGAGCCGGCTAAGAAGCTCCTAACATGGGATCATTAGAATTTACTCATGCATTAAATACAACCAATAAAACCTAGCACACATCGGTTCATGTTTCCTAAGATGTTCAAGCATGTTACCAATTAGAGATCTGCCAGTTTTCTTAAGCCTAACATTGAAATCATTCATCCAATACAACCATAAATAAGTAATCAACACATAATTAACATCTAGGTTTCATTAGATCTAAACAAACACAAGATAGATCTAGCCTAACATGGTGGAATCAAGACAAGCACAAGATATAGACAACCAACACATAGACATATTGATTGAATTAAGAGAAGACTTATCTCAATTACACATGTAAGGGTTCAAGGGCTGAAAACCCTTGAAAAAGCTATAAAATTCGTATAAGGTTCTGCCTTAGGGTTTCTCCAAACTTCCCCCTCTCTTATGAATGAAAAGTAGAAAACTATATATAGATTTTGGAGGGTGACGGCGTCAAGAACAAATGTGTGACGTCGTCATCTCGCCGCCAAATAGTTCCTCGGACTGCCTAGATCTGGGTCTAACACCGTCATGTGTACTCCTTATGCAGGCCGTCATGACTTTAACTCTTGACGCTCTACTTGTGACGCCTTCATGTTTCTTCTGGGTCGTCATGGTTTTTACTCTTGACGCCGTCAGGATTGCCTTCTTGACGCCGTCATACACTGTTCCCAGCATGGAAAATTAAGTCTTTGGCGTTTTCTTCACTTTTATGCTCCAAAAACGTCCGAATTGCTTCCTTTTTCAGATTTCACTCCCAAAGTACCTAAAATCACAAAAGGACGATTTAGGGAAATATTTGATCAAATAAATTCAATTCCGGGCTTAAATGACCCCCTAAAAGTGGTTCATTTTTCACCTCATCATATACCCTTACACTTGAGATTTGCTTGTCCTCAAGCAAATGCGCTTTCATTCTAGTCAAAATACAAGTTAGGGGTCATTTAACACTAATATAAAAATAATTACAACAAATAATTGTTCCACTAAAGACCAAAGACAAGCATGGAGGTCATATACTAGCACCTCACAAATAGTATTTAGATACTCACATCTCTCGGGTGTAATAAAGTATAAATTACAATATGGAAACGAAAGATATCTCTCACTACCTGTCATACCAAAATAGATTACCATAGGCTTGGGAAAGGATCAAACCTCCACCACATGGCGTAAGCACCTAGGATAAACTATCAAAGAGGTCTTTTAAGAAAGGGTTGTAATGTTAGGTGTAGGGATATGAAATACACGGTTTTGTTGGATATAGGCAGTCTTTACTAGTGGCGAGTTAACAATCTTGGTTAATTACATGTACAATATGGCGTTGCTAAGCCAAGACTAGACTCGACTTAAGCTAATAAATGAAAAATAACAAAAACATAAAATGAACATAGAATAAAAAGGGATGGTAGTCCGTATGTTTTTTCTTTTTTTTCTTTTTCTATTTTTTTTCTTTTCTTTTTCTTGATTTTTTCGATTTTTTTTTTTTTTTTTTTTTTTTTTTTTTTTTTTTTTTTTTTTGCATACACTCTTACCCTACTATCCAAAATAATACATCATAGGGAATGGAAATTCCCCTTACACTTGAATTTTTACATACTTTACAATAAACTAATCTAATGACACGAATTAAGAAAATCAAAACAATTGGAGTACTTTTAAGATTAACGTACATACGGAGGTAATAAATGATGTTCTTCCCCATTACTCCATAAAATAAGTACTTTACCCATGAGTCTCAATCGTCCCAAAACAATATGTACAAGGATATGACTCGACTTAGCAACCATGTAATCAATTAGATAATTAACTTAGGGTTTAACAAATAACAATAATGCACTAAAGATGAGTGCATACACGGAAGGCTAAGGCGATTTGGGTGTACATTTAAGTGGGGTGTAACAAATTCTTCCTTTAAGTAAAATGCTTAAAGTTAGAAATGAAAAGATAGGCTCGGAGGGGTGTACTAGGGGTTTCGTGTACTAAAAATGAGTACAACGCTAAGGTGTGGGAAAAATTAGTTGACTTAACTAGCCAAGTAATATGACTTAAATAGTTAAGTAATTATGATACGGGTTTAACACAAGGGTGATCCTAATGCCTCTTATCATGTAGTAAATCCTACTACACGAATGTAGTTTCACTAGCGGTCTCGGGATGCATCACTAACGCAAGTTCTAGAATCTAAATGCTACCGGTACACTCATAAGCACTAATAGTAAATGCTTTTCTTATCAAATCTAAAGGCGAACCTCACATATTTGGGTGGAAAATTTTTCTGAATAGTACGGTTATGTGCTAGTCATACAATCTCCTATCCATGAGACGCTTGCTATGGCTAAAGTTTCACTCCTAAATGTTGTAAAAAAATTTAAATTTGGCGCTAAAATTGCACTAACAAGTATTTCTCATAGTTTTATTACACATCTACTATCAAACAAACAAACTCAAGCGAAAGTACATCTGTAAGGTATCATTATTTTACCCTCCCCTTACACTTAGGATGAACATTGTCCCCAATGTTCAAGTAAAGAATGTAAAAGTGAAATAAGTAAAACGAATGAAATCAAATACTCCCCTGATTCGCTCGGTATGGATAATAAGGTGGCTAGGTTAGATCTTCCTCCAAGAAAATGAGCAATCAATGCTTCCCTTCCAGAAAAATAATCATCTTCTTGTCATACATAACCTGTAAATCCTGAGAAAACAGACAAGGCAACCTCGCATAAAATCGGCGGTAATCTACATATGTTACTAAATCCTAGAAAACAAGATAAGATATAATGCTTGTGGAATGAAGTTTGCAGATTTCCTGGAGATTATAAAACTTATAATTCAACAAAAACCTTAAGACTCCGTTAGAAAAACAAAACTGGTAAAATCTCCAGATTTTTACACGTGACGCCGTCAAGAGCAAGCTCATGACGCCGTCAGAAGTGACCTGCAGAAATTCTTATGTTAAGTTTCCGAAAAATTTCTGGAAAAACTTGTTTCTACTTCCTGGAAAATCCTGCAAAACTTCATTATGACTCGATACAAGCATTTGACTCTAACAATTACGAATATACATGTTCACTTAATATTGTGGAGAATCATGATCGGTTTGTTTCTTAAAAACATATTTGGTGTTTCCCCTTACACTTATCTTTTGCAAAAATACCTTTTGGTGAAGTTAAGACTAGGCCAAAACAACAAAGTATAGTATTTCCACTATTTAGTTTAGAAACATTATCTACCAACAATAAAAAATAAAGCATGCATACGGAAGCAAATAACAAACAAACAAAATAAAATCACATAAAGCATGGGTTGCCTCCCAAGAAGCGCTTTTCTTTATTTATGAGTCTTGTAGCTAGACTCAAGGTCATGGGTTACTACATGATACGGGTGAGTTCCTCATTGAGGACATCTTCGGGATCAAACTTAGGTTTTAACTTCCTATCGGTTTTCTTAGTATGGTATGACCTTTCAAACTTTTCTCCATCCGGATCATACAAAGTCATCTTCATATGCCATGATCCGTCACCTTCTTTAGGTGGCTTGTCCCACCTCCATTTACACTTTTCTCCCTCTCTTTTCCATTTATTCATCTCTATATTAATAGGCATTACGCTCAAGAACTCAATCATCTTCCTAAAGACTGAGGGGTCCTCAAAAGGATCTAGCTCTTCATCTCTAGCTATGAGTTGTTCCACCAAATGTGTCTTTTCAACGAAATCTTTTTCTAGATAGAATGGGCGTTGAGGTCCTATAAAGTTCCTTTCAATCCAAGGTCCATATCTAGACGGTCTCCTATTAATCTCTACCCAATGTGGTGTCGGTTCATCATCACAATCATAACTATGCTTCTTAACATCGTATACCGACCAAGTGTCGCCTTCACCTACCGCTATCTTAGACTCCTTACAATCTATCATGGCACTAGCGGTTGCTAAAAATCCTCTTCCTACCAATAATGGGCATGTAGTGTCACTAACCATGTCTAGGATGTGAAAATCCGCTAAGATAGTTAACTTTCCTACGTGAACAACTACATCCTTAATCATTCCAACCGAGTGGGCAATACTTCCATCTGCTAGACCTATCAATACCTCCGTTTCCTCTAACTTTCCTAGCTTAAGAGTGGTAAAAAGGGATAAGGGAATCAAGTTGAGGCTTGACCCTAAATCGGCTAGTGTGTCGAAAGCTTCAGATCTTCCTATCTTACAAGGCAAAACAAATATACCCGGATCATCAAGCTTTTTAGGCAACTTGTTTTGAACGAAGGCGGTCCCATTTTTACCAAGTTTAAACTTCTCATATTTTTCTAGGAGGGCACTATAGTAAGGAGCACGGGCTAAGACATCAATGACGGGGCTTTCAAGGTGAAGTTCCTTGAATTCATCGTCACGGTCTTGCGTAGGAGGTGTTTCAACTATACTTTTGACCGGTTTTATGTCGGGTGTTTTACTTGATTGGTCCTTTTGAAGAATTTGGTTTTGTTTGAAACACGTGCTCGTTGATTTAACCGAGTAGTATTGTGGACACGAAGTGGGTGACGAAATTGATGATATGGAATTAACGTTTAGTTTCGGATTCTTGACCGTGTTGCTTGGGAGTGCTCCCATTTCTCGGTCACTGAGAACTTTCAACAATGCATCAATTTTGGTGGTCATCTCGCTTTGCTTTTGTTTGAAATCGGCTTCAAACTTAGATATGCGAGCTTCTTGAGATGCCATGAACTTAGACATCAATCCTTCAAGATTGTTGGTACTACCATAGTTGTTAGAAGGATTGTTGTTGAAAGTACGGTTGGAGGGTGGACCGTTTGGTTGGTAACGATTAGGCGGATTGGAATAATTTGGCTTGATTTTGTTTCCACCTAAGCTTTGGGTGATTTTTCCAAGAGGGATTGTAGGAATCACCGTAAGGGTTTGGCTCGGGTTTGAAAGTGTACCAGTGATGAGGCGAAAAATGAACCACTTTTAGGGGGTCATTTAAGCCCGGAATTGAATTTACTTGATCAAATATTGCCCTAAATCGTTCCTTTTGTGATTTTAGGTACTTCGGGAGTGAAAGTGAAGAAAACGCCAAAGACTTAATTTTCCAAGCTGGGAACAGTGTGTGATGGCGTCAAGAGCATTATCCTGACGGCGTCAAGAGTAAAAATCATGATGGCCCAGTACAGAAATGAAGGCGTCACAAGGAAGAGCGTCGAGAGTTAAATGTGTGACGGCCTGGAAAAACTTAATACATGACGGCGTCAGATGTAGATCAAGGCAGTCCGAGGATTCTTTTGGCGGCGAGCTGACGGCGTCACAATGTTGTTCTTGACGCCGTCAGCCTCAATTTTCTATATATAGTTTTATAATTTTCATTTATTAAGAGAGAGAAGTTTGGAGAAACCCTAAGGCCGAACCATATACGAATTTTACAGGTTTTTCAAGGGTTTTCAGCCCTTGAATGCTTGCATGCTTGCATGTGTTGGTTGTCTATATCTTGTGCTTGTCTTGATTCCACCATGCTAGGCAAGATTTATCTTGTGTTTGCTTAGATCTAATGAAACCTAGATGTTGATTATGTGTTGATTACTTGTTTATGGTTGTATTAGATGAATGATTTCAATGTTAGGCTTAAAAAAACTGGCAGATCTCCAAATGGTAACATGCTTGAACATCTTAGGAAACATGAACCGATGTGTACTAGGTTTTATTGGTTGTATTTAATGCATGAGTAAATTCTAATGATCCCATGTTAGGAGCTTCTTAGCCGGCTCGACATAGGAGTGAAGTAGGCACTCATAGGATTGGGGAGTTAAGTACGCCACCCCATGAATGGTATTAAGGAATACAATCCGTCATCCACGCAACTATAACAAGTAATTAACATGTAAAAGATATCTAGGGAGTAGTGAAATCTAAGTAAACACATTTCTCCACTTATTGCTCACAACCTTAGTTTAATATAGTTTATTTTCATTTCTAGTATTTTATTTTGATTGCATCTTAGTATTGGGTTAGTTGACTAGCAACTAATTCCGCCCAAATCCTTCAAAACCCGAGATTTTTACTTGCTTTCTAAAAAATATAAAAAATATAAAAGTAATCATCCTTCATCTCTAGCACTAGTAATTAGGTTTTCTAATCCTAGCGACACTATTCCTAGCTGAACAATCAATCCCCCGGTACTTGTCACTATACTATACTACAACGATCAGGTACACTGCCTGGTGGGGATTGTAAGCTTCTCGAGATCCCTCGAGAGGTAAAGCCTGGTGCAATCCCTACGCATCAAGTTTTTGGCGCCGCAGCCTGGGGAATAGTTATTGTCTAGGTTAGAATCTCTTTATTAGGTCTACTTGCTAGATTCCTTTCTAGTAAGATTTTATTTTTATTTTTAGGTTTTCTTTAGTCTATCTTATTTCTTTGTGTTTTTGTTCGTAACTTTTCACCACCCGACATCATGGACGATGGGAACATCTTTGAACCCGTCATCCCACCACAACAAAACCCACCACTAGAACCTCTTAGGCCCCGAACCTTAGGAGAGTATTCCCGACCTAGCCACCAAGGCTACCGAAACACCATTGAGCTCACCGGAGCCAATGTGACTCCCTTGCGATCCGTCACCATCCGGTTTGTGCAAAACGGATGTGCATTCCATGGACTTCGTTCCGAAGATCCAAATCAACATCTTAAGGACTTCCTTAAAATCGTAGACTCCATAGACCTAGATGTTGCAACTAGAGAGACAACCCGATTACGCCTATTCCAATTCTCTCTACGGGATCAAGCTAGTCAATGGCTTGAGCGTTTACCCGCAGGATCCATCACCACATGGGATGATCTCACCACTCGTTTCCTTGCTCAATTTTTCTCACCGGGGAGAACTACCAAGCTCAGAAATGACATCTTGATGTTCCAACAACATCAAAATGAAACCTTTTATGAAGCATGTACTCGATATAAAGACCTGCTCTGAAAAGTCCCTCATCATGGCATTGAACCATGGCTCCAGATTCAAATCTTTTACGATAAAGTTAACTATCAAACAAGGAGAGCTATAGATTACGCAACCAAGGGCAGGCTAAACAGACTTAGCATTGACGAATGCTGGAAAGATCTTGAGGGGTTGGCACAATACGAAGAAGAAGGATGGGAGGACCCGATGTTTCCAAGCAAGGGAAAACTTGAATACGCACACGCCACCCAAGAGCAGTTATTAGGAAGTATCGAGAAGCGGGTAAAAGTATTAATGAGTATTGAGAAACCTGCTGCTGAAACAGTGTGGAACCCTAATTTACGTAGGAATGCGGTTATTAACCATAATTTTCCTGAACGTTCACGGCAAGAGGAATTCGAAGGGATAATGGTAACCTTCATGAATAATCAGGAAAAACAAATCCAGCACCTAGAAGCACGCATGGAAAGCACTCGCAATGCTTTTATGGATTTAGCAGACCAATTCATATCAAGGATCAAAGAGAAGATTAAAGTAAATTCCGCACCTAGAAAAATCGAAAAAGTCTTCGAGGTTTCAACTCCTTTGGTGTTTGACCAAGAGGATAACGAGAAATCTTCCCCAAGTGCTTCACCATCAATCACCTCCCACTTTTGTAAGCATCCTCAGGAAGAGAAGAATTCGGAATTTCATAACATTTTCATTGGATGCTTGCAAATCACGCTCCCAAACTTGTGCAAGAGACGTTCTTTTGGTTTTAAACCCGGTGTGAAGAGGTTGCACCTCAAAAACACCACAGATTTGAAACCCTCTATGGAACGACACCTCTTGGTACACACCGGTGACCCGTGCGAAGGTTACAACTTAACTAAAACATCACCCACTCCTTTTCATAACATTTTCATTGGATGCTTGCAAACCACGCTCCCAAACTTGTGCAAGAGACGTTCTTTTGGTTTTAAACCCGGTGTGAAGAGGTTGCACCTCAAAAACACCACAGATTTGAAACCGTCTATGGAACGACACCTCTTGGTACACACCGGTGACCCGTGCGAAGGTTACAACTTAACTAAAACATCACCCACTCCTTTCTACAACCACACCTCTTTCCGTGACAGTAATGAAACGTTCGACCCTGGTGGACTTCACTAATGGAATAGCTACTCATGCTTTTACTTGTGTTTAGCTATTCACACTAAGTGCAGGGACTAAATGTGGAATTACTCCATTTTACACCTCACACGGACATCTGACGGTGTCAGATATTAACTCTTGGCGCCGTCACCTCGCTAATTCAGCAATACTAACCCAAATTCAATCACTTTCAACTCATACCCCACAAATCTCACCTAAAGTGCTGCTACCACTCCCAATCTCCACCCTCTAATTCGACATCTTCCGCGACTAATCTCCACTTCGTAAGTAGTTTTTCTTCACTCTTTTTCGATCAATTGTCCTTAGGATCAATCAATTTTGAAAACCCCTTTCATCCGAAACCCCATTTTTGACCCATCATTGACAAATCGTAATGCCATCCATTTGGTGATTTGTATTCATGGGGTTACCCTTAGATGATGTTAACCCACTTGAATCATGCGTTAATTTAGGAAAAATCCCTCATGCCACGGATTTTTTGACCCCCCACCCTTGTTTTCTGATTAAAGGAGCGTTTGGGTAATGTGTTAAGAGTTTGAAAATTGATTTTTCCCTCGTAATTGCATGGTTCGGATTCTGCTAGGTCTGAAGGCGTCAGGACCTCTTACTGACGGCGTCAGATGTGTCTGACAGAAAAATCAATGAAATTCTCGCTCTAATTGTTTCCGTTCACTCTATCTTTTTCCAGGAAAATGAGCAAGCGATCTCGACAACATCGTGGCAGCTCTTCTAGGTCCCAAAGAGTTAACTATGGGGAATTGGTCCATAGTTGGGGTGAATTTGACAATGTTGCCGCCACCACCAAGTATGCGGAACTTTGTAATCACCACATTGATGCTGGGGCCGTGGTTGATTGGGAGTTTCTTAGGTCCCAAGGGTTGGAAGCTGCGTTTCTGGGGAGGATCCACACTGATGGGTTTGCGGGTCCTCAATGGGAGAGGTTGTTTAGGATTAGGGAGACGGTGTATAGTGAGTTGGTGAGGGAGTTCTTTGCGACATTCCATTTTGATCAGGCTGAGGCTAGGACGGACATGGGGGGCACCACTATCTATTTTAGGTTAGGAGGGGAAGTGCGATCATGTTCGGTTACTGAGTTTGGTTGGAGGATAGGGTTGTACAGTAGGGAGGAGGCTGTTGATGGAGGTTTTATGCAGAGGTTGTTGCATGGGGAGACTTTGAGGAGTGATATGAGGTGTGTCACTTTTTGGCCGACCATTGGGGATGGGGTTTACACCTCGACTACTGGGGCAGCATCAATTAAGGACCCCATAGTTAGGTTGGTCCACAGATGCGTCACATACAGCCTGTTAGGACATCATGGCACCACTCACCGTGTCACTGCTTCAGATCTTTTCTACCTGTACACCATCTTTTCAGCGGATGTTTACTGCAACATCCCATTTTGGGTAGCTAGTTATTTGAGGACTAGTGTGGGTGAGAGGGATATCGATAAGGTGTATGGGGGGATGTTCGTGACCCGGTTGGCACCTTCCTATGATCTTCTTACTCCCCAGATCATGGGATACTTGAGCGACTGTGGGGGTTGTAGGGTAGTGAGGGCTAAATCCCTCAGGCAGATGAGCATCGTGATGCTGATGAGGAATGAGACCTATAACTGGTATGAGGCAGGGGGACCTGATGATGAGGATGATGATGATGATGAGGGAGCGCCCCAGCAGCATCAGTTTCAGGGGTATGAGGAGGGGACAGCTGACTACTACCGACAAATGAGTCGGGGAGACTGGCAGGCACACCAGGGAGCCTGGATGGGTCAGGTGGACGTCTGACGGACCACCACTGACCAGCGCTTTGATTGGATGTATGATCACACCATCCGCCAGATTCAGCACCTCTCCACCCGTGATCAGCTTGAGCCTCACCTGCAGATTGACTCATTCCCCGGTCGTGAGACAGACTACCCTCCCTACGGGTACACATGACACCTACCTTCTGGCTATGACTACCGTTTTGGTCCTCCTCCCCAGTGATCTTTCTTGATGTCTATTATTTCTGAACAATTTATTGATGGTTGTGTAATTTGAAACAATTGGTATTGTAATAGTTTAGGATGCGGCCTCTGTTGGCCTTGAACAATATTTTTTTTTATGTTTACGTTTATTTGAAATAATTGAATGTGCTTATGGTGACATTCTTCATTTTGTGTGATTTTATTTTGTTTGTTTGTTATTTGCTTCCGTATGCATGCTTTATTTTTATTGTTGGTAGATCATGTTTCTAAACTAAAAAGTGGAAATACTTTACTTTGTTGTTTTGGCCTAGTCTTAACTCCACCCAAAGGTATTTTTGCAAAAGATAAGTGTAAGGGGAAACACCAAATATGTTTTGAAGAAACAAACCGATCATGATTCTCCACAATATTAAGTGAACATGTATATTCGTAATTGTTAGAGTCAAATGCTTGTATTGAGTCATAATGAAGTTTTGCTGGATTTTCCAGGAAGTAGGACCAAGTTTTTCCAGAAAATTTCCGGAAACTTAACATAAGAATTTCTGCAGGTCACTTCTGACGGCGTCACGAGTTTGCTCTTGACGGCGTCACGTGTAAAAATCTGGAAATTTTACCAGTTTTGTTTTTCTAACGGAGTTTTAAAGTTTTTGTTGAATTATTAAGTTTTACAATCTCCAGGAAATCTGCAAACTTCATTCCATAAGCATTATATCTTATTTTGTTTTCTAGGATTTAGTAACTTATGTAGATTGCCGCCGATTTTATGCGAGGTTGTCTTGTTTGTTTTCTCAGGATTTACAGGTTATGTATGACAAGAAGATGATTTATATTCTGGAAGGGAAGCTTTGATTGTTCATTTTCTTGGAGGAAGATCTAACCTGGCCACCTTATTATCCATACCGAGCGAATCAGGGGAGTATTTGATTTCATTTGTTTTACTTATTTTACTTTTACATTCTTTACTTGAACATTGGGGACAATGTTCATCTTAAGTGTAAGGGGAGGGTAAAATGATGTTACCTTACAAATACACTTTCGCTTGAGTTTGTTTGTTTAATGGTAGATGTGTAATAAAACTATGAGAAATACTTGTTAGTGCAATTTTAGCGCCAAATTTAAAAATTTTTATAACATTTATGAGTGAAACTTTAGCCATAGCAAGCGTCTCATGGATAGGAGATTGTATGACTAGCACATAACCGTACTTTCAGAAAAATTTTCCACCCAAATATGTGAGGTTCGCCTTTAGATTTGATAGGAAAAGCATTTACTATTAGTGCTTATGAGTGTACCGGTAGCATTTAGATTCTAGAACTTGCGTTAGTGATGCATCCCGAGACCGCTAGTGAAACTACATTCGTGTAGTAGGATTTACTACATGATAAGAGGCATTAGGATTACCCTTGTGTTAAACCCGTATCATAATTACTTGACCATTTAAGTCATATTACTTGGCTAGTTAAGTCAACTAATTTTCCCACACCCTTAGCGTTGTACTCATTTTTAGTACACGAAACCCCTAGTACACCCCTCCGAGCTTATCTTTTCGTTTCTAACTTTAAGCATCTTACTTAATGGAAGAATTTGTTACACCCCACTTAAATGTACACCCAAATTGCCTTAGCCTTCCGTGTATGCGCTCATTTTTAGTGCATTATTGTTATTTATTAAACCCTAAGTTAACTATCTAATTGATTACATGGTTGCTAAGTCGAGTCATATCCTTGTACATATTGTTTTGGGATGATTGGGACTCGTGGGTAAAGTACTTATTTTATGGAGTAATGGGGAAGAACATAATATATTACCCCCATATGTGCGTTAATCGTAAAAGTGCTCCAAGTGTTTTGATTTTCTTAATTCGAGTCGTTAGATTAGTTTATTGTAAAGTATGTAAAAATTCAAGTGTAAGGGGAATGTTCATTCCCTATGATGTATTATTTTGGATGGTAGGGTAAGAGTGTATGCAAAAAAAAAATTAAAAAAAAATAAAAAAATAAAAAAAAATAGAAAAATCAAGAAAAAGAAAAAAAAATAGAAAAAGAAAAGAGAAAAAACATACGGACTACCATCCCTTTTTATTCTATGTTTATTTTATATTTTTGTTATTTTTCATTTATTAGCTTAAGTCGAGTCTAGTCTTGGCTTAGCAACGCCATATTGTACATGTAATTAACCAAGATTGTTAACTCGCCACCAGTAAAGACTGCCTATATCCAACAAAACCGTGTATTTCATATCCCTGCACCTAACGTTACAACCCTTTAAAAGACCTCTTTGATAGTTTATCCTAGGTGCTTACGCCATGTGGTGGAGGTTTGCTCCTTTCTCAAGCCTATGGTAATCTATTATGTTATGACAGGTAGTGAGAGATATCTTCCGTTTCCGTATTGTAATTTATACTTTATTACACCCGAGAGATGTGAGTATCTAAACACTATTTGTGAGGTGCTAGTATATGACCTTCGTGCTAGTCTTTGGTCTTTAGTGGAACGATTATTTGTTGTAATTACTTTTATATTAGTGTTAAATGACCCCTAACTTGTATTTTGATTAGAATAAAAGCGCATTTGCTTGAGGACAAGCAAATCTCAAGTGTAAGGGTATATAATGAGGCGAAAAATGAACCACTTTTAGGGGGTCATTTAAGCCCGAAATTGAATTTATTTGATCAAATATTGCCCTAAATCGTTCCTTTTGTGATTTTAGGTACTTTGGGAGTGAAATCTGGAAAAGGAAGCAATTTGGACGTTTTTGGAGCATAAAAGTGAAGAAAACGCCAAAGACTTAATTTTCCAAGCTGGGAACAGTGTGTGACGGCGTCAAGAGCATTATCCTGACGGCGTCAAGAGTAAAAATCAAGATGACCCAGTACAGAAATGAAGGCGTCACAAGGAAGAGCGTCGAGAGTTAAATGTGTGACGGCCTAGAAAAACTTAATACATGGCAGCGTCAGATGTAGATCAAGGCAGTCCGAGGATTGTTTTGGCGGCGAGATTACGGCATCACAATGTTGTTCTTGATGCCGTCAGCCTCAATTTTCTATATATAGTTTTCTAATTTTCAGTCATTAAGAGAGAGAAGTTTGGAGAAACCCTAAGGCCGAACCATATACGAATTTTACAGGTTTTTCAAGGGTTTTCAGCCCTTGAATGCTTGCATGTGCTATTGAGATAGGTGTTCTTCTAATTCAATCAATATGTCTATGTGTTGGTTGTCTATATCTTGTGCTTGTCTTGATTCCACCATGCTAGGCTAGATTTATCTTGTGTTTGCTTAGATCTAATGAAACCTAGATGTTGATTATGTGTTGATTACTTGTTTATGGTTGTATTGGATGAATGATTTCAATGTTAGGCTTAAGAAAACTGGCAGATCTCCAAATGGTAACATGCTTGAACGTCTTAGGAAATATGAACCGATGTGTACTAGGTTTTATTGGTTGTATTTAATGCATGAGTAAATTCTAATGATCCCATGTTAGGAGCTTCTTAGCCAGCTCGACATAGGAGTGAAGTAGGCACTCATAGGATTGGGGAGTTAAGTACGCCACCCCATGAATGGTATTAAGGAATACAATCCGTCATCCACGCAACTATAACAAGTAATTAACATGTAAAAGATATCTAGGGAGTAGTGAAATCTAAGTAAACACATTTCTCCACTTATTGCTCACAACCTTAGTTTAATATAGTTTATTTTCATTTCTAGTATTTTATTTTGATTGCATCTTAGTATTGGGTTAGTTGACTAGCAACTAATTCCGCCCAAATCCTTCAAAACCCGAGATTTTTACTTGCTTTCTAAAAAATATAAAAAATACAAAAATAATCATCCTTCATCTCTAGCACTAGTAATTAGGTTTTCTAATCCTAGCGACACTATTCCTAGTTGAACGATCAATCCCCCGGTACTTGTCACTATACTATACTACAACGATCAGGTACACTGTCTGGTGGGGATTGTAAGCTTCTCGAGATCCCTCGAGAGGTAAAGCCTGGTGCAATCCCTACGCATCAACCACTTATCTCCCGCTTCGCCGGTACGCGAGGATGCGTAGTCCGCAAAAGCTGTTTCGGGGAGTTCCACACAATCACGAGTGTCATGGGGACCACTACATAATTCGCATGAAGAAGTGATTTTGTTCACTTGGCTTGAAGGCTTAGGAGCTTCGTAAGATTTCATGAGAAACTTGACTTGGTCCTCAAGTTCCATGATCCTATGGTCGGGAGTGCTAGAGATATTCGAAGGCAAAGATATTGCCTTGACCGTTTTGTTCAAATCACGGGGATCATTTCAACTTTCGTTGTCATAGAGAGCAAGATCTTCTATGAGTTCCCATGATTGATCCACACTTAGATCACGTAGCAAGATCTTCTATGAGTTCCCATGATTGATCCACACAGAGATCTATGCCATGATGAGGGACTTTTTGGAGTAAGTCCTTGAATTGAGTCCATGCTTATAGAGAGTTTCATTTTGACGTTGTTGGAACATCAAGATGTCATTTCTAAGCTTGGTAGTTCTCCCCAGTGGGAAAAATTGAGCAAGGAAACGACTGGTGAGATCATCCCATGTGGTGATGGATCCCGCGGGTAAACGCTCAAGCCATTGACTAGCTTGATCACGTAGAGAGAATTGGAATAGGCGTAATCGAGTTGTCTCTCTAGTTGCAACATCTAGGTCTATGGAATCTACGATTTTGAGGAAGTCCTTAAGATGTTGATTTGGATCTTCGGAACGAAGTCCATGGAATGCACATCAGCTTTGTACCAACTGGATGGTGTCGGATCACAAGGGGGTCACATTAGCTTCGGTGAGCTCAATGGCTAGGTCGGGAATACTCTCCTAAGGTTCGGGGCCTAAGAGGTTCTAGTGGTGGGTTTTGTTGTGGTGGGATGACGGGTTCAAAGATGTTCCCATCGTCCATGATGTCGGGTGGTGAAGAGTTACGAACAAAAACACGAAGAATTAAGATAGACTAAAGAGAACCTAAAAATAAAAATAAAATCTTACTAGAAAGGAATCTAGCAAGTAGACCTAATAAAAAGAGATTCTAACCTAGACAATAACTATTCCCCAGGCTGCGGCGCCAAAAACTTGATGCGTGGGAATTGCACCAGGCTTTACCTCTCAAGGGATCTTGAGAAGCTTACAACCCCCACCAGGCTGTGTACCTGATCGATGTAGTATAGTATAATGACAAGTACCGGGGGATTGATCGTTCAGCTAGGAATAGTGTCGGTAGGATTAGAAAACCTAAATACTAGATCTAGAGATGAGGGATGATTCTTTTTGTATTTTTTTATATTTTTATGAAAGCA
>CM060697.1:36107297-36309199 GCA_030686995.1 Artemisia argyi
TTATCTTTTCTGTTGTTTCTCGAACCATCTCCGGGCCAGTACATTGTACATCACCGACTTCGGCCCATCAAACTGGAGATCGACACTTACGACCATAAAGTGCCTCGAATGGTGTTGCTTTTATGCTTGAATGGTAGCTGTTGTTATAAGAAAACACGATCAACGGCAAATGGTTAGCCCAACCATTTCCAAAGTCAATCACACATGCTCGCAGCATGTCTTCAAGTGTCTGAATAGTTCTCTCACTCTGACCATCGGTCTGAGGATGGTAAGCAGTGCTCATGTCTAACTTGGATCCAAAAGAATCTTGTAATGACTTCCAAAAGTTTGAAGTAAAGCGACTATCTCTGTCAGAAATAATGGAGATTGCTGCTCCATGTCTTGAGACTATTTCCTTGACATAAAGTCTGGCAAGTTGTTCCATGGAATAAGTCTCTCTAATGGGTATGAAATGGGCTGATTTGCTAAGACGATCAACAATTACCCAAATAGCATCGTAAACTCCTAACGTCTTGGGAAGTTTAGTGACAAAGTCCATGGTAATACGCTCCCACTTCCATTGTGGAATTTCTGGTTGTTGAAGTAGTCCTGACGGTTTCTGGTACTCGGCTTTCACTATAGCACAAGTAAGGTATTTACTGACGTACGTAGCTATTTCTGCTTTCATGTTCGGCCACCAATACAGCTTTTTGAGATCCTGATACATCTTGTCAGAACCTGGGTGAATAGAGTACTTCGACTTGTGTGATTCATGCATAATCAATTCTCGTACTCCACCATAGAGTGGTATCCAACTTCGGTCCTTGAAGCATAACACTCCATCTGCTCTCTTCACAAAGCCATTTTTGTTCTCTGGCATACCATAAAGTTTCTCCTGTGGTCAATTTTCTTCCTTGAGAGCCTCAATCTGAGCTTCTAGAATCTTTGATGGTAATGGTAAAATGATAGTCATTCCCAATGACCTAACCCTCAAAGGTTTGAGTCGTTCCTTTCGGCTAAGTGCATCTGCTACAACATTTTCTTGTCCTGGGTGATATCGGATTTCACAATCGTAATCACTCAACAATTCTAGCCAGCGACGTTGTCTCATATTAAGTTCCTTCTGATCGAGTATATGCTGTAAGCTCTTGTGGTCGGTAAAAACTACGCACTTCGTACCATAAAGATAGTGTCTCCAAATCTTGAGTGCAAAAACTACAGCACCCAACTCCAAGTCGTGTGTAGTGTAATTCTTCTCGTGTGTCTTAAGTTGTCTAGATGCATAAGCTATCACCTTCTCGTTTTGTATTAGCACAACTCCAAGTCTTTTATGCGAAGCATCGCAATATACTACAAAGTTCTCAATACCTTCTGGTAGTGAAAAGATTGGTGCACTACAAAGCTTCTGCTTCAACAACTGAAATGCAGATTCTTGCTTCTCTCCCCACTCATACTTTTGATTCTTTTTTGTCAGCTTAGTCAGCGACTTCGCTATCTTGGAAAACCCTTCAATAAACCTTCTGTAATATCCTACAAGTCCTAGGAATTGACGAATTTCCGTAGGAGACTTGGGCGTAGCCCAATCTTTCACTGCCTCGATCTTTGCTGGGTCGACTTGTAATCCTTGGCTATCGATGACATGGCCAAGAAATTGAACCCTTTGTATCCAAAATTCACACTTTGAAAATTTGGCATACAATTGCTCCTTCTTGAGTAGTTCCAGAATTGTTCTGAGGTGTTCTTCATGCTCTTCCTTACTCTTGGAATAAATCAAGATATCATCAATGAATACGATCACAAACTTATCAAGATACGGTTTGCACACTCTATTCATGAGGTCCATGAATACCGCAGGTGCGTTGGTTAATCCGAAAGGCATTACTTGAAACTCATAATGACCATAACGTGTTCTAAATGCCGTCTTCGGAATATCTTCTTCCCGAACTCTAAGTTGATGGTAACCGGATCTTAAATCAATCTTGGAATAAAAACAGGAACCTTGTAGCTGATCAAACAAGTCGTCGATCCTAGATAGTGGATAACGATTCTTCACCGTTAACTTGTTCAGCTCACGATAGTCGATGCACATTCTGAAAGATCTGTCCTTCTTCTTCACAAACAAAACCGGTGCTCCCCAAGGCGAGGAACTCGGTCTAATGAATCCTTTTTCCAAAAGTTCTTGTAATTGGTTCGACAATTCTTGCATTTCCGAAGGTGCAAGTCAATACGGTGCTCGCGCAATTGGTGCAGCTCCTGGCACTAATTCGATTTGAAACTCAACTTTGCGTGTAGGCGGAAGTCCTGGCAATTCTTCCGGAAAAACTTCGGGAAATTCCTTAACAATTGGCACATCTTCAAGTCGTTTCTCATCCGACTTCTTCTCCGTGTTGTGAGCCAAGAATACATAACAACCCTTCTTTATGTACTTCTCGGTTTTAATGCACGGTATAATACTGAGTCTAGTTCCACTTTGCTCTCCGCGAACAACTAAAGTTTCATCACTATAAGGAAGGTGAACCACTTTCTCATCACAAATAATTCTTGCACGGTGTCGAGACAACCAATCCATACCGATGACAACGTCGAAACTTCCAAGTTCTACAAGCATAAGGTCTATATTGAATGGATGGTTTAGGAAATTGATTGTGCAACCGCGGACAACGGTGTTGGTGTTAACCAAAGACCCATCGGCTAATTCAACAAGATAGGGAATGTCTAAGGTGGTTGGTTCTATGTTAAGTAAAGGTGCAAATGCAATAGAAACAAAACTTCTATCCGCTCCTGAATCAAATAAAATGGATGCATAACGATTATTAACGAGGAACGTACCCGCAACAACATTCGGGTCCTCTCGGGCATCTTCTCCTCCCATAACATAAGCTCTTCCTTGAGCCACTCCACCTTGGTTTCCAGTTCCTTGGTTCTTTTTCTTTTGACACTCACTCCTATAGTGTCCAATTTCTCCGTAACCAAAACATGTAACTGGCGGTTTCTGATTGTTACCCAAGATTGGAAGCCTGCAATCTTTGATATTGTAACCAATCTTCTTGCAGTTACCACATGGGTTTGGGCAACGGCCTGGGTTATGATGTGTTTGGCACTTATTGCACTTGGGTAGATTACCAGCATATCCTTTCCCTTCAGTCGGCCCTGCAGCATAGGCCCTTGCCACTTCCTGTCTCTTGGGTGCTGGTTGGATGGCATTTCCACCTTGGCTGTAGTCAAACCTCCTCTTGTTGTTGTTGTTGTTGTTGTTGTTGTTGTTGTTGTTGTTGTTGTTGTTGTTATTGTTTGGGATGTTGTTTCGGTTATTGGGATAGTTGTGTTTTCGATTGTTGTTATAGTTGTTGTTGTTTCGAGTGTTGTTGTAGTTGGTGTTTGTTAGGTCACCATTTATGTAAACACAAGTAAGATAATGAAAGAAATAAGATGAGAATGAGAAATGGTTGATTATAAGAAATGAGAGAAAAGTAAGAACAAGAGTTTCACTAGTGTATTCAAATAACCAACAAGTAAAAGTATTACATAAGCTTAGTATTTATAGGAGGAGGAGTTAGGGCAACACTCCCTTCCTCCCTCCTTTCATTTAGACGTGGGCTTTAAGGCCCATGGACTTATATTCTTAAGCCTTGTAACATAAACTAAGTAGATTAAATAACTAAGCAACCTATTACAAAAGGTAATGACCGAGACTTGACTAAAATACAAAAGTATGATCCCAACAATCTCCCCCTAAGGGTCGGTTATCACGGTTGCTTGACGTCTTCATCTTTGTCGTTTACTTGTGACATGTAAAACTCTAGACGTCTTCAAAAATGGTTGAATGATAATGAATGTACTTTGCTCTTTGTCTTTGTTCTTTGCTGATGATGTAGTGATTGTGTAATGAAGTTGTCTGCCATTCGTCACTCCAGCGTCTGTGGTGGTTGTCCGCCATTCCAACATACTCATACATCTTCAGATTTATACTTTCACGTGCATGACGTTTCTTTTCATACTCTGAGATCTTTAGTCTTTATACTTCATAGATTCTTCTTATTGGCGTAGAATCTTTCTTTGAACTTCGTGTTGCCAAGATCTTTGGGGGAGCTATCATTTGCTTCAAGATGTATGTATGAGCATGTTGGAATCTACCATCATGGAAGTGAGGTACCTGCGAGTAAACAATTAGCAATAAAACAACCGGTACTTACAGATAAGGAATTAGAGTTCATCAACAGCATATTGTGAAGACTCCTTCTAATCCTTATCCAGGCCGTTCCCATATCAGATACTCCCGAAGGAGCTTACGAGACCTACTAAGTAGCTCAATGACTGGGTGAGTCGTTGGGGATCACTCCACGACTGTAGACCGTAATGGAACCACCGCAAACACTAAGCGTAACCCTTGTGGGGTTACCGAAGTGACCTGCTGTCAGGGCTGTTTGATGTTGACCCTGGCAGGATTTCCGTTCAATCATTGAGGAATACATAAGTAATCCTCTCATAAACGTTCTCGGCAGATTGCTAAGATCTGCGAAGGACTCGATAGTTTACAACTGGAGTCCATTGATGTAGAACACCAGTTGTAAAAATACTAAGTGTTCCTAAGAGATCTTTGATGTATCTCAAGGCTCTAGACTATATAAGTGCACACCTAGGTTTCCTATGCGGAGACTAGGGAGGGGTCTCCTGCTTCAATATCAACCGTCTCTAAGAGATAGGTCGATAGGTTACGCTGGTTCCCCGTGAGAATGAAACAAGTCCTTTTAAGAGAACTTGAGTGGTTAAGAAGGTTTAGTGCATTGCGTCACTGGGTCCATGACGACTTTGTCTTCAATACCAGTGTTGTCTTTTGCAACAACCAGTAGCATACGTATTGAACCCGGTGTCTGCCCTAAGGTTGAACATATGGAGGGCTATTTCTTTTCACCCTTTTCTTTACTTTTCTTTTTAATTCTTCAACTCATTCTTTCCCTTTCATTCTTTTCTCCTTTTTTCGTATCACACCTAAGGACTTCTAATACTAACTATGGGAGATGTCCTTGGGTAGATCCCTCCGGCGCTGGCGGATCATAGGACGGATATTCCTATCTTAATCACCTTATAACTCCGACAGTAGCCAAGAAACCTTTGATTGAAAATCTCTCAAAGTGTTTGTGATAATCAAATATTTTGGTTAACACTTTGAGAGTTTTGTGTACACTTTTGAAGGGCTCCCCCTGCACATGTGCTCATGAGTATTTAATAAATTTGCACATGCGGGAGGAGCAAGCATTTTGAATTGATCCACTTTCCGTGAACAAGACCGATTCGAGACACGCTTACATCACTAGTTAAACTAGCTTGAAGTTATTACCCGGCCTGGTCAAGTCCACAGAAAGTTTCTCGAGACGGTACATTTCTACTAAGACATATCCTTTTCGAGACACGCTTACGTGGTTAGTTAAAGAGATACATTGTCAGCTTTTAGGTGACAACTAGCTCTAGTAACTAACTTGATATTATTACCCGTCGAGGATAAGTCTTTTCGATATTACTAACTTTTATTGTCTCGTCAATTCCTGGGTCAATACTGAGTCTAGCTCGCACATGATACAACTTTTAAGCTTTGACTTCGTATATTTTAATCACTTTTTCATTTTCTCCCCCTCAAAAATAGCATATAAAATGATGTTTTTGACAATCTTTTAGATTAAAATATGCCTTTTGAGTCTTACGGGGAGATTCACCAAGAATTTTTTGATTTTGAGCAAAGTATTTTGTTTTGACAAGTGCTCCCCCTCAACAAGTGATTAGGTCTTATTGAGGTGAAATACTTGTCCTTTTGAGCAGAATTATGAAAATCATAAATGTTTGATTAATTCTACTCAAAAGTAAGAAGCCTTCGCTCCTTATATTTAGGATTGAGGCACTGATACGTACCTCAGGGTCCTTTCTTTACAAGTTCGGGTTGTGCACTGTAATGCGTACACAAGCCAATATGAAGTATATAATTAACAAATCAAATCAAACTCTTACAACTTTCTACCAATCAGGTCTCTGAAATGTCAACACCAGAAACTTCTGTCTGCCTCCCACATAACTTTCCAACCTTCGAAACTGATCCCTGCGCTTCAATCTGTTCTCAATCCGTAAGATGAATCTGCGAGCATCCCTGGCCTCATTGGTTTTCCACCTTTTAGATTTACCCAGAGCAATGTCATCCAATCTGCTTTTGATTCCATCTCTGACGAACTTCAAGGTTTCATCACAGAACTTATGTATTTCGTCGTAAGCCATGAAGCAGTTGCGACCGTTTATACTGTGGTAGGTGAACCCAAATGGTTGCCTGATCAAGGTGTATTGAGGTAGATGTTGAAGGTCGGGGAAGTCGAACATGTTGGGTTTGGTGAGATTGAGCTTCTTCTGATAACTTTCCACTCCCAATTGAAGATCTTCTACTCTTTCTCTGATGACTATCTGCCTGATGAAGATTAGGAGAGCTTGGATAAAGGCAAGCTGCATCTCTTTAGGCAAGCCACAGAGTTTTCCTTGAACTTTGAGTAGGTACATGTCTTCGATGTCATTGAGAAGTAGTCGTGGAAAGTCTGACTCAGAAATATCGTACTCCTTTTCATCAAGTCTTTTCAGTGTGATTTTGTTGAGGAAGGGGTACCCAAAGTGAGTGACAGTCGAAATGAACTGAATTGAGACTATCTTCAAATCACATGTCACATCGCCCATCGTCTGATTAAGTCTGCTTCTTCGATAGTACTGTGCCCGGTTTTCTGGCCAATGATGTATACCGTAAAGTGCGTTCCGGTCATATTCAACAATTTTATCAACGAATAATGCCGAAGCTTCTTCTTCGATGGCATTGTTGAGATATCGAGCTGCAGGGAGAAAGGCGAGTGAGGTAACGTACTTCTTCTCAATCTTGCTGCCATGTTTCAGAAATTCCAAGTCTGTGTTGAAGAAGAACTTGTACGGGATCTTTGGTTCCTTAGGCTTCCCAATCATCGGTAGTGGTTTGGACCAGTCAATAATGTAGGGTGCGGTTTTCCTTGTGACCGGATCGACATAGGATTCAGGATTGATCCAGTCAATATTGCTTGACATAGCTCGAGCAATATTTTCCAGATGATACTCAAGTTCAATTGAGTTAGCAGACCGGTCTTTCAGAAGATTGAAAGCATCATTCTTGATTCTTCGCAGCTCTTTCTTATTCATCTTTTTCATCTGAAACTTTTGCTGAATTAATTGAGCGTATTCCACCGTTCGACCATCTTGAGGTTCTTGATTGTCTTCAAGTGGTGGTTGCGAATTGATCATCTTCTCAAACCAGGAGTATTCGGCACTATCGTCTTGGTCTAGCCATTTAAGGACGGTTTTCGGTTTCTTTGGTTCTGTGCCTTTTGGTGAGGTGTCCTGTTTGGGTTGATGATGCTTTCCTTTCCATTCTTTCTTCTTCTTCTTGGAGGACGGTTCTGGAACTTCATCGGGTTGAGGAATCTCGTCACCACCGGTGTATTCAAAATGGTCATGTGCCTTGGGAGCAGAACCTGATGCCGTCGGTTGTTGTGAGGAAGTTGTTGTTGTTGGAGGGGTGACCGGTGTTTTATATTGACATGAGGGTCCTTCGGCTTGCTTCTATTTCTTTGCCTGAGAATTAGGATCCCTGTCTTCATCATCTCTTGGACGTTTCAGTTTGTCCGCCTCTGTGCTGCAAGTCTCTTTGGTCATCTTGTCTTTCAATGCTTCCAGGACTTTGGCTTCTTCAGGAGTCAAGGTGAACTTGCTTGCCAGCTTGTCCAAGAGTTGAGCTTCCAATTCATCCAGAGATAGCCCTGGTAGTGGAACAGTAGACTTGTCAGCTCGAAGAGTAAATGTTGTCGATCGGATTACTTTCTTGACAGCTTGCTCTGCGAACTTGGTGAGTTCATCTCTCATGGGTGCCAGCAGATCTTTCAACTCAGCAACTAAGTGTTGTGCCATGTACTCTTGTGCTTGAGCAGCTAATGTGGCTTCCAAGTTCTCTTGTACGTCTTTAGCTAAGAAAGTATCAACTTTATCTTACAGCTCTTGGACGTTCGAGTTCAGCTTCGTCAATTCAGCAACTTGGGTTACTAATGTTGCAACCTGATCTTCCAGTCTGTTTTTCTTCTTTTCATGTACTCTTCTGAATGCTGACTTTAGCAACTTTGATGCAGCAGAGGCTTTGGTGCTTGGTTTCTTGATTGATTTGTCGTGAGTTGATTCGGATGCAGGAGGTGATGACTGTGAGGATTCAATGATGGTGGTAAGGTCTTTGTCATCTCCTTTCTGTGGTTCGGGTTGATCAACTTTCTTTGCTTTGGCTGTGATGAGTGCTTATTCACTCATCCTTTTTAAGCCTTATTTCAGACCAAAAACACAAAATACTAACCAAAAATGCCAAGAGAATGCATGTTTTTGTATTTGTGTATGTGCAGGTACGGATATGTGAAAAATGAACAAAAACGAGGCAAAACCGACAAAAACGAGCACGAGATTGGAAAAAGGTCAAAAGCCGGAGCCGGGGAAGCAAAATAATCAAGGAAAGCTAAGAATGTCATAAGAAACCCTCAGGAATTCCCAAAGTTGCATAAATGGTCCCTGGACAAAGTTTGAGAGAAATGGCGAATTTAGTCCCTCATCTTTCAGAAAATGACAAAATTGGTCCCTCAAAGAATATTTCAGGAAAAGTCAAACATGGTCCTCCAAGAATTCAGAAAAGTCAATAAATCCCCTTGGATTAATATTTGGAGATTTACAGTTTTGGTCCTTATGATTTTACAAATTACAACTTCGAACCTTAAACCTAATTTTATAAATCTGCCAAGTCCAATCCCTTAGATTAATCCAATACCACTCCTTCTAGGCCCAAAGAAATAAAAGCCCACCACCCCTTATTAGTTTTACCCAACCCGGCCTGCACTTCTACCCGGTCAAACCACACCCCAAACCCAGTCAACACTCCCAAATATTAAAACCCCCAATCCCAAACAAAAAATACCGCGTCCCTTTTTAACCCAGAATTTACTGTGCGTAAGAACCCTAAATCCCAAACCAAAAAATTACCCCAGTTACATCATAATTACCCAATGATTGGGCATTCTAGAAGGTGTCAGGATATGGCAGAGACACGTGGACCTATCATAATACACACACAGGATCACCAATATGAGGACACACGATCCAAGGGTGTACAATTGATGGAATGACAACACTCATGATCTAATGGTGATAAGGGGCTCAGAAGAAGCACAGATAGTGGTGTGGATCGATGAGCTGGCAGACTAGAAGCTTCACCAAACCCCTCAGCTCAGCTATATAAGCCACCCTCCTCACTCAGTTATACTTGTCCAATTTTTCATGTCCTTAGAAGAATTTTGACCATTTATTTTTGTTATTTAAATTTCAGAATTGTTGTAATTTCCATTTTAAAATGCTTTGTACTCAGATTTAAAGTTCAATATAATTTTCAGTTAATTCCATTGCAATTTACTTTTTAGTATTTAGTTATTTCAAATTCATGTTTAGTACTTCATAATTTCAGTTGGTGTTTGGTTTAAACTCTTTTTCAATTGTGCTTAAATTCTGCTTGGTCAAGTAGTTGGTAAACTGCTTATTTCAATAAGCAGTTGGCTTATTTGTGGAAGTTAAGAGACAGCCAAGAGGAGCATTTGGCCTGTCTTAGAGACAGGCTGTGAGGGATCACCTCTCTGTTTGGCTGAGAGGTGGTAGTAAGTTTCTTTATTTCAAATTTTGTCCTTTCATTACTGTTTCATTGGAATTATTATGCTTATATAGAATTTAGGTTATTTGATTGCTTTGTTTTTCTGGTTAATGGTTATTTATTGGTGTTATTGGTTGCCTAATAGTAACTGTTTTAGCATTTGTATGTCCTTCTCTGAGTTTGCAGCTTAAAACTACTTGGGTCTGTTCTTAGTTCTATTAACTGTGTTTGATTCTTAGAGTTTGAGAGAGTTTATTTTGAGCTTATTGATTCATCATTCATATCAGAGAGAGTAGTTTGGATAGGGTGAGTGTAGCTGTTTAGTTAAGTAATTGCATCAGATAGGTTTAAGAAGTGTTTGACAGTTTATATGCATTTTTGGAGTTGTTATCTGCTTGTTTCTCCTAGTTTTAGATCTGTGTTACTGTTTTCATTGGCTATTAATATCTGTGTCTCTGTGTTTAATTGGAATTATTGGATCAATTTTAGAGTTGAACTAGTGGTTTAGATTTAATTTGAAGGCTTGGATTATTCATAGCAGTTGCATCATTTACTAGTTAGGGTGTTTGGATTAGTCAAGTTAGTAGTGTTTAGATTGTTTTACTTTGAATTTTTTCTGCAACACTAGTTCTTAATAGGCATACATCAGTTTGCATAATGATCTTTGCATTTAAATCTGTTTAGTTCAGTTTACTCTTTACCAAATTATATCAGTCAAACGCTTGTCTCAGTTTTCAAATGCTTAAGTTTCCAAATCCAATTTTAGAGCTTAAATCCTTTTGGATAATCTTAAAATTTGATTTCTGAGTTGTTTGGAAGTTAAAGTGAATAAACAAAGTGAGTTTTCAAATTTTGGACTTCATTTAATTGGCAAAAAGTTAAGCGGAAAAAGAATTAGTGGATTGGTTTTTGCCCTGCACCTTCAGTTTCAATCTAACTTCAAGGCAACATTTGAGTTACCATCGAGTTTTATAGTCAAATCAATTTGTGTATTTGTGATTTCAGTAGGTAAGTAGAGAGGTTGCCCCCATAAGCTGATTCCCCTGAGCTTATTTAGATAGCTTAATTTGCTTGTCTTATTAGGTGTTTGGAGCTAGAATCTGTTTTCTTATCTAGGACTGCTAGTGCTATTTTCTGATCATATCCTGAGTTTGCTGGTTCATCTGAGTTAGTTTATATCCTAGGTTTTTATTTCAGTTGAGTTTTTGCTTTTTGCTTATCTGCTTATGCTTAATGCTTATTGTATAGTGCTTATTTGAACTGAATTGGACCTTTAGCTATGTTTCTGTGATCTTTGGGTCTCAAATCTGTTCCATTTAGCTTTTCTGAGTCAAAAGATCAATTGGTCAAAGTTTGGGGTCATTTCTGGTCAAAGTGCTTATTTATAAGCACTTCACTTTAAGCAGTTTTGAGCTAACAAGCACTTTACTTACTTATTTTTCTTTCAAAATTTTTTCTCAAGTTTATTTTATTATTTTAGATTTTCTGTAATTTTTTCAAATTTTTCTGAGTTCATTTACTATTTTTTTATTTTATTTTCATTTTAAATCATTTTTAAATACATTCTAATTACCAAAAAATTCCAAAAAAAATCTAAAAAATCCAAGAAAAATCCAAAAATATTTTAGAAAATTATTTTCATATATTTTAGATTTTTAGAAATTTATTTTGCATTTTCCCATTTATTTTGAATTTATTTTGAATTTTTAATTAGATTTAATAGTTTTTAATTTCCAAAAATTACATAAAAAGCAAAAAAAAAAAAAATAGTTTTTAGTTTTAAAATTACTTTTTAGTTATTTTATAATTTTCAAAATTTAATTTTCATTTTTCTCACTATTTTTGCATTTTCTTTTAATTTTTAATTAGTTAAATTAGTTTTTAATTCATAAAAAATAAATAAAAAGTCAAAAAAATATTTTTCTTTTTCTCAAAATTTTCTTTTATCATTTTTAATTTTTGAAAAATATTTCCAAGTCCGTGGGAGTAGCGTAGCTTAAAAGTCGCGTTTTATTTCGTACGGTTACGTTTATTTTGCGTTTTAGCTTACGGTTTTCGATTCTACGTTACGTTTTAAGTTTGTTTAGTTGAATTACGTGCTTAATTGGTTATTTGTGCTTCATTACTATTTCATTAGTGTAATCTCATAAAAATCACTTTTTATCACTTTCACGACACGTTTCACGAATCGGGAATTCGAAATTCCATTCACACCTTCGTTGGGATACGACCCGGGGAAATACTTTCCTAAGCATTTCTTCGGTTAAAAACTATACTTTAAAACGACAACATCAAAAATAATGGCGTCGTTGCCGGGGAAGGTTGAAGTGAATTTTTCGTTTTCGTTTTTCGAAATTGTGTTTTGAAAACCTTCCTTGTATATATTTTCTATAAAAACCAAAAAAAAGTGTTTTCAGAAACACCAAAAAAATAATAAAGTTACAGCCTCGTCTCGACCGAAAGGAAGAGCGTTGTAAACCAAATAAGTTTAACAACATAAGATCGCGTGAAATTAGTTGCTAATCGGATTACTTTAATTCTACGACCGAATAAGCGGAAAATACAGAAGCTTTGACATTAAATTGCAAGCTGAAGAGATATCCATTCTTCTCTCCCGTTCCGTCGCGAGTAGATTTGAAGGAAACGGTTTACGATTAACGTAACGTTGGAAAAAAAAAGAATAAAAGTTTTAAGTTTTTAAATTTTGTTTTCCAAAAATAAAAACACAAAAAGATTTTCCTTTTCTATTTTGATTTTCCTTTTATTTGATTTTATGATAATTAAAAACCAAAAATAATCTTCTTATCCTCTTATCATTTGATTCTTCTTCTTTAACCCTCTAAACCGATAATTCTTATGGATCCGACTTGTTTTAATTGTGGAAATTCCTCCGGAGAAGGAGTACTTTGTGAACGGTGTTTCTGCAAAGAATGTGGGTTTACTCGTGGATTTTGTATGTGTTATGCTTCGAAAGCTGAACCTACATTCACATCTGATTATGATCCGAACTTTTCCAATTATTATCACAACGATTTCAACTCATATGAGCAAGTTCCGTACTTCAATAATGAATCGTTTCAAAATGCATCGATTTCACAACAAAACGGTTGTGAGTATTGTGGAGGTTCACACTTTAGCACCGATTGTCATACAAGGGAACCGTTTCCTTGTGACAATGGTTATCACAACCAACCTCCACAATATGAAATTATCACTGCTCAAAATAACTTTACCGAGTTATTAGATCTTTTTAAAGAAGTAATTCGAGTGAAAGAACAAGTTAACATCGTTAAGAGTGATGAAAACGAGCTTTATAAAGAAGAAAATTTTACGATTAATCCCACTCCGTCTTGTGAACCTTTAAATGTTGAAGATTGTTCTATGACATCTCTCGACGACGATTTCTTTAAACGAAAGGTTTTTAAATTAAAAATGGAACAACTTTACGTCTCATCAAAAATTGCAAAAATTCGTGTTGATTATGATGAACCATCGGTTCCTACTCCCTCTCCGGTGAGGGAAATGGAACGAGAAACCGAGGTGACAAAGGACTCGGTACTTTCCACTGACAATGGAAGTGCTAAATACGTCCAACCTACGGTTGTCCAAGATTCAATTGTTCCTAATCCTTCAAGATTTGATCCTAACCTTTCTCGATTTACGGTTAAGAGTTCATCAAGCAAACGTGCTGAGCTTAAAACGGTGTTTAAAAGAAACGACTTACCTAATCTTCACGAACAAAAACCGGAGACCATAACGGAAGTGGTGGAAATTTCTAGCTCTGAGAGCACACCACTTGTCCCACCTCCGGATTCTTCTATTTCGACTGAGATTGTTACGCCGTCAGATCCTTTGGAGCCCGAGCTCCAGGATTCTTTACCCAATTTTGAGAAATATGTTTTTGATACGGCTGAAAAATGTGAGTTAACTCCGAATGTTAATGAGACGTTCTCCGATTCTGACAATGATGATTCAATATCTTGTGGAGACATCGAATGTGTTGATGAAGTACCTTCTGAGCTCGTCAGCTTAGAAGAAGAGAATGATGAAGAAGTTCATACTGAAATCCAAGATGAAGCTCTTCGTGAAACATTATTGAATGTCAATCTTCTTATTTCTAGGATCAAGGCATTGAAAGATCCTCCGATTTTTTCTCCTATCCCAGATATGGATAGTGATTTCTTACCCGAGCTTGAAATTTTTCGAATTGAAGAGACGAGTAGTGGCAATCCCACTATTCATGCTGATATCTCTCTTCCGGATTATGAGCGTTTTAATTTTGTGATCAATTCTGTGCTTATTTCCGATAATCCATCACGTGACCCTCTTTTAGAGGATGCCGATCAATTTCTTGCTACGGATGACTCGATACCACCGGGTATTGAAAATGAAGAGAATAACCTACGAAGAAATATTCTTTCCGATTTACCATCTTCTCGTCCACCCGCGAAACCACCCGATGTAGATTTTGAGTAGATACGAATGAAGTTATTATTGGAGTGGTGGACGAGATTTCTGATTATGATAATCCTGTGCTTAATATTTTACCCACCCAACCCACCCGTGATTCAGAAATCGACTTTGCTTTTACCATCTGGGTGTTTCAACCATTCTTTACTTATCCCTTCATTTCTTCACTTTTCCACTCCACCGGGAGTGAGGATACCGTTTTTGACCCTGGCATCTCCGTTTATGCCGGTTGTCCGTTCCATCTGCTCTCCCTAAGGACGAATTAATTCGGGGATCGAGTCAAGCTCATGTGACTCGGTAATCAAAAACAAGCGCTTCGTGGGAGGCACCCCATGCTTATCCATTTTCATTTTCTATATTTTCTATTTTCTAAATAACGTGACGTGAGGGGGGGCGACCCTTTCCAAACTCGTGTCTTCGTGGTTGTTGTTTATGAATGTTCAGGAATTTCCTCGAAGTTTGAGGACTCTCGTGCTCGTGGTTTGTCGTTCTCTCCACTCGAGTCTCATCCTTCGCTGCTCTTTCGGAAATTCACCATATCCAAAATCTTATCGACTAACGTTTATCTCTTGGCATAATTAATAAACGGCCTTAGATTTTACGTAGGATTACCCGTACCCTTAAAACATTGAGGACAATGTTTCACTTTAGTCTGGGGGGGTGAATCTTCGATTCGATTTGACCTGTACCATAGTCTGAGCAGTTTAACTTACGCAACTCCGTTTTCCACAAAAATTTTAATTTTTATCACCGCTTTATTACAAAAAAAAATAAAAATAAAATAAAAAATGAAATGAAAAAAAAATATATGATATGAATAATAAGATTTGACACCTTGTTTTGACTTTCCTACCGGCGAGAGTAGAAATAAATGTTCCGACTTGACCGGGCGTGTTGAGCCCTAGCTCGTCTCCCTTAACCAATATAATCAAAAGATTATGGCTAAGCATCCGCGGATCTCATTATTTGGGATTTTAAATTTGCGGAGATCGAGGAATGATAGAGTTTATTTAGAAGTTTCGTGCTATACACGGATCGCATTACTGGGATTTAAAAAACCCACGAGAGGTACTTGTGGCCTCCTTGTTCCCATCAGCAACGTCACCAATATATAAATAGATGTCTAGGATTAATTAAGGGTATACGGTTTGGGCAATACTTAGTTTTTTCTCGTTCCCAACAAAATCTCTGCATATGGGGGTTTGGTACACATAGGGGTACTGCCAGTGTTACGGTGAAATAGACTATTGCATCTTGCCGGTTCGCAGCCGATGTTGTGATCTTAGTAAAGGCCGTAGGACTTGGGGTTTGGCATATAATTATGAATATCAATAATAATAGTCCAAAGCCAAATAAAAAGGCAGAGGAATCCAAAGCTATAAAAAAGCAGCGGATAGAAATCCAAAGTCATAATAAAGCTCTTACATCTTGGCGGCTCATAAACCGTTGACTGTAAAAGAATAAAGGACTAAGGACCAAAGTATTATTAAAGTGCTTATGATTATGCAAAAATGCCAAGCTTCGACTCCGGGGGTTTCCCTAATAAAAAGCTTCCGTTTCGGGTATCAAACATGGTATGTCTCGGTCGTAAATAAAAAGGGAGCCCCCACAAATTGTGTTAAATCAGAGACCTTCATGTTGACCCGATTTCTGTATGCAGGGGTTTTCGAGGGAAAGTTTGGAAACTACTTAGCGTTCAAATTTTGTGCTCTTATCGGACTAATAACTATCAAAACGAGAAAATATGAAGCAATTCATTTCTCACAAATTAAAATCTTGAGAAACAAAACTTAGGACCTGGGAACAAGAGGTAATACACAAGTAACTTTTGTGGGTAGTGTTAGCATCTAACTTCTGATAAACAATGATTTCGATTTTACGCTTAGTTTGGGAGCTTGTGAAAAATCAAGGATGACGATTTTTATCCGTATGGTCTCTTCTCTGTGAGAAGTGTTTCTACTCGTTGACCCTGAAAATTATCAACAGATAAGAATTGATAATGAAAGTCAAGGCAAACCGTCACATATAAAAAAAAAATACAAAAATAGTAGTTGTAGTTGTAATTTATGAAAATCGGAAAACGGAGCGTTTTTGAGAATAAATGATTTTACTATCTCTTTTGAACATCATTGCTACTTTACAACGTCAGTAAAGAGAGGTTTTGAAATTATTTATCTCTTAAGCGTGAGGTGATGACATTGCGTGAGGGCACGTCAATACCTTAGTCTGGGGGATTTTGATGAGTGCTTATTCACTCATCCTTTTTAAGCCTTATTTCAGACCAAAAACACAAAATACTAACCAAAAATGCCAAGAGAATGCATGTTTTTGTATTTGTGTATGTGCAGGTACGGATATGTGAAAAATGAACAAAAACGAGGCAAAACCGACAAAAACGAGCACGAGATTGGAAAAAGGTCAAAAGCCAGAGCCGGGGAAGCAAAATAATCAAGGAAAGCTCAGAATGTCATAAGAAACCCTCAGGAATTCCCAAAGTTGCATAAATGGTCCCTGGACAAAGTTTGAGAGAAATGGCGAATTTAGTCCCTCATCTTTCAGAAAATGACAAAATTGGTCCCTCAAAGAATATTTCAAGAAAAGTCAAACATGGTCCTCCAAGAATTCAGAAAAGTCAATAAATCCCCTTGGATTAATATTTGGAGATTTACAGTTTTGGTCCCTATGATTTTATAAATTACAACTTTGAACCTTAAACCTAATTTTATAAATCTGCCAAGTCCAATCCCTTAAATTAATCCAATACCACTCCTTCTAGGTCCAAAGAAATAAAAGCCCACCACCCCTTATTAGTTTTACCCAACCCGGCCTGCACTTCTACCCGGTCAAACCACACCCCAAACCCAGTCAACACACCCAAATATTAAAACCCCCAATCCCAAACAAAAAAATCCCGCGTCCCTTTTTAACCCAGAATTTACTGTGCGTAAGAACCCTAAATCCCAAACCAACAAATTACCCCAGTTACATCATAATTACCCAGTGATTGGGCATTCTAGAAGGTGTCAGGGTATGGCAGAGACACGTGGCCCTATCATAATATACACACAGGATCACCAATATGAGGACACACGATCCAAGGGTGTACAATTGATGGAATGACAACACTCATGATCTAATGGTGATAAGGGGCTCAGAAGAAGCACAGATAGTGGTGTGGATCGATGAGCTGGCGGACTAGAAGCTTCACCAAACCCCTCAGCTCAGCTATATAAGCCACCCTCCTCACTCAGTTATACTTGTCCAATTTTTCATGTCCTTAGAAGAATTTTGACCATTTATTTTTGTTATTTAAATTTCAGAATTGTTGTAATTTCCATTTTAAAAAGCTTTGTACTCAGATTTAAAGTTCAATATAATTTTCAGTTAATTCCATTGCAATTTACTTTTCAGTATTTAGTTATTTCAAATTCATGTTTAGTACATCATAATTTCAGTTGGTGTTTGGTTTAAACTCTTTTTCAATTGTGCTTAAATTCTGCTTGGTCAAGTAGTTGGTAAACTGCTTATTTCAATAAGCAGTTGGCTTATTTGTGGAAGTTAAGAGACATCCAAGAGGAGCATTTGGCCTGTCTTAGAGACAGGCTGTGAGGGATCACCTCTCTGTTTGGCTGAGAGGTGGTAGTAAGTTTCTTTATTTCAAATTTTGTCCTTTCATTACTGTTTCATTGGAATTATTATGCTTATATAGAATTTAGGTTATTTGATTGCTTTGTTTTTCTGGTTAATGGTTATTTATTGGTGTTGTTGGTTGCCTAATAGTAACTGTTTTAGCATTTGTATGTCCTTCTCTGAGTTTGCAGCTTAAAACTACTTGGGTCTGTTCTTAGTTCTGTTAACTGTGTTTGATTCTTAGAGTTTGAGAGAGTTTATTTTGAGCTTATTGATTCATCATTCATATCAGAGAGAGTAGTTTGGATAGGGTGAGTGTAGCTGTTTAGTTAAGTAATTGCATCAGATAGGTGTAAGAAGTGTTTGACAGTTTATATGCATTTTTGGAGTTGTTATCTGCTTGTTTCTCCTAGTTTTAGATCTGTGTTACTGTTTTCATTGGCTATTAATATCTGTGTCTCTGTGTTTAATTGGAATTATTGGATCAATTTTAGAGTTGAACTAGTGGTTTACATTTAATTTGGAGGCTTGGATTATTCATAGCAGTTGCATCATTTACTAGTTAGGGTGTTTGGATTAGTCAAGTTAGTGGTGTTTAGATTGTTTTACTTTGAATTTTTTCTGCAACACTAGTTCTTAATAGGCATACATCAGTTTGCATAATGATCTTTGCATTTAAATTTGTTTAGCTCAGTTTACTCTTTACCAAATTATATCAGTCAAACGCTTGTCTCAGTTTTCAAATGCTTAAGTTTCCAAATCCAATTTTAGAGCTCAAATCCTTTTGGATAATCTTAAAATTTGTTTTCTAAGTTGTTTGGAAGTTAAAGTGAATAAACAAAGTGAGTTTTCAAATTTTGGACTTCATTTAATTGGCAAAAAGTTAAGCGGAAAAAGCGTTAGTGGATTGGTTTTTGCCCTGCACCTTCAGTTTCAATCTAACTTCAAGGCAACATTTGGGTTAGCCATCGAGTTTTATAGTCAAATCAATTTGTGTATTTGTGATTTCAGTAGGTAAGTAGAGAGGTTGCCCCCATAAGCTGATTCCCCTGAGCTTATTTAGACAGCTTAATTTGCTTGTCTTATTAGGTGTTTGGAGCTAGAATCTGTTTTCTTATCTAGGACTGCTAGTGCTATTTTCTGATCATATCCTGAGTTTGCTGGTTCATCTGAGTTAGTTTATATCCTAGGTTGTTATTTCAGTTGAGTTTTTGCTTTTTGCTTATCTGCTTATGCTTAATGCTTATTGTATAGTGCTTATTTGAACTGAATTGGACCTTTAGCTCTGTTTCTGTGATCTTTGGGTCTCAAATCTGTTCCATTTAGCTTTTCTGAGTCAAAAGATCAATTGGTCAAAGTTTGGGGTCATTTCTGGTCAAAGTGCTTATTTATAAGCACTTCACTTTAAGCAATTTTGAGCTAATAAGCACTTTACTTGCTTATTTTTCTTTCAAAATTTTTTCTCAAGTTTATTTTATTATTTTAGATTTTCTGTAATTTTTTCAAATTTTTCTGAGTTGATTTACTATTTTTTTTATTTTATTTTCATTTTAAATCATTTTTAAATACATTCTAATTACCAAAAAAATCTAAAAAATCGAAGAAAAATCCAAAAATATTTTAGAAAATTATTTTCATTTATTTTAGATTTTTAGAAATTTATTTTGCATTTTTCCCATTTATTTTGAATTTATTTTGAATTTTTAATTAGATTTAATAGTTTTTAATTTCCAAAAATTACATAAAAAGCAAAAAAAAAATTAGTTTTTAGTTTTAAAATTACTTTTTAGTTATTTTATAATTTTCAAAATTTAATTTTCATTTTTCTCACTATTTTTGCATTTTCTTTTAATTTTTAATTAGTTAAATTAGTTTTTAATTCATAAAAAATAAATAAAAAGTCAAAAAAATATTTTTCTTTTTCTCAAAATTTTCTTTTATCATTTTTAATTTTTGAAAAATATTTCCAAGTCCGTAGGAGTAGCGTAGCTTAAAAGTCGCGTTTTATTTCGTACGGTTACGTTTATTTTGCGTTTTAGCTTACGGTTTTCGATTCTACGTTACGTTTTAAGTTTGTTTAGTTGAATTACGTGCTTAATTGGTTATTTGTGCTTCATTTACTATTTCATTAGTGTAATCTCATAAAAATCACTTTTTACCACTTTCACGACACGTTTCACGAATCGGGAATTCGAAATTCCATTCACACCTTCGTTGGGACACGACCCGGGGAAATACTTTCCTAAGCATTTCTTCAGTTAAAAACTATACTACAAAAAGACTATATCAGGCTGCTTCCTCTTCCAACCTTTGTTCTTCAGCCAGTCTTTCAGCTTCGGCCTTAAGCCTTAGTTCTTCAGCAAGCTTGGTTTCTTCTTCCCTTTTCAACTTTTCTTCAGCTAGCTTGGCTGCCTCTTCAGCCTTCCTGCTCTCTTCCATATGGATAGCTTCTTCCAGTTTGGCTTGTGCAAGCTCCTCAAGCCTAGCCTCTTCAGCTTCCTATTTTCTCTTTAGTTCCTCTTCCTGAGCCCTTTCTCTGAGCTTCATTTCTTCCATAGTCATCAACCTTGGAGCATCAGTATCCATGGGATCTTCCTCTTCTTCTTCTCCCATTGTTGTAGCATTAGTCATTTCAATGTCTGGGAGATACCGAGGGGTTGTCGTAGGTGACCAAGTCTGTGTTGATCTCGGTGGTAGGCTCAGGAATGCTGCTTGATCCGCCAGCTTCGGTGGTTTGAGAGAACACTGGAGGTGGAGGTAGATCAGCATTGAATGCATCAATTCGGCTGTGGAGGAGACCCAGATTGAGAGCCCTTTCATTTTCTTCTTCAACTGAAAGGCCTACAGACTCTTGTTCAGCAGTTACTGGATCCTTCATCTTCTCTCTCTCCTAATTCTTTCTTCTTCCAAAATTGTTTGAGCTTCAGTGAACGGTCTTTGATTTAGATATGCTGGGTATTTAGCATTATCAGCAAATTCGTCAATATTCTTTTCCCAATCTTCGAACGTCAAATCCTTATCGTCAATGTCATCAAGATTCACATCCTTATCAATGTTAGCATAAGCTTCTCTATACACTGGACCTTCGTCGGATTCGGTTTGTTCAGAGTCAGCCGGTTTTGGAGAAGATTGTGGTGAGGGAAACCACCCAGGTTCAGGAATGGATGCAGGCTTCTTGGCAGGAGTCCTTCTCTTGAGAGTACCCTTCTTCTTCTTAGACTTGGTAGAACTGCCGGAGCTCCCAGTCTTGGTACCTGTTTTACCCTTAAATGGTTGAACTTCATCCAAGAATCCAACTTTTTCAGCTTCAAGAGCTTGAAGGTAGTACTTGAAGTTCGGGCATAGCTTCACTTTGTCATTCAAGAGACAGTAGGGAAATTTCTTTCCTTGCTTGCGTGTGCTGGTGTCGAGTTTCTTGAAGACTCTGAGAGTATCTTCATTTCTGAACGTGTTCTTATCTGTGTCATCAAGTCTCTGTGGGATATCGTCATACTCATGAAGGAAGCTTTGGATGAGTAGTTTTTGTGAAACGGACAAATGGAATGTTGGTGGTTTTGTGTTGAATGTGCCACACAAGGTCTTCCCAAATGATACTGGCATAATCAACTTTCTTCACATTAGCCACTGCCCAGAAGAGTTTGAGGTGTTGGAGCTTTGGGTGTTCGTGGCCAGTGTCTCTGCCAGACAAGGACTTGGAAATCAGAATGTATAGGGTTCTCCATGGTTGTGGAAGATACCTAATGTTGACCCTAGAATGTCTTGTAACAACTTCTTCTGATTCATCATAGCCAATATCCCGTAACCACTCTATCAGCTCTTCGTCGGTGGGAACTTGATCATATACTTCATCTGGGCCGAGTTCTGGTAACCCAAGTACATTCCTAAGCATATCAATGTCCACAGTGACCTGACGATTATGAAGCATACAGGTGAAGGAAGCCTCCCCAAGATCTAGCTGAAGTGTATGCCAAAACTGGTGGATGTAGAAGCAGGAGACTGAGGCAGACTTGGTGAACAACAGCTTGTTGGGGTGATATAGAAGAGCATCTACTGCAACAATACATGAGGACTCGTTGCAAGTGATTTTGTTGAAGTTGATTCGGAGGTTGTTCTTTCCAATCTTCCTGGTGTAATCATCTGGGAATGTCTCTTCCCATGAAAGCTTAGGTTCGGGTTCTGGTCCGTATGGAACGTCATTGTGTTCTGCCATCTGAATTGATCATAAACAAATACAAACATGGCAATGGTTTACAGTGTTAGCTCAGACATAAGATTACTTGATATTGCATATACTATATTGATCAGTGGGTGTTTGTGTGTGTGAAAACTTTTGATATATGACAAACTTAGGTTTTATCACATGATAGAAACGTATGACAATTAAGTTACAACATGAGTTTATCATTACAAGAAGTTACACTTTGGAAATTTTACAACACTTAGAAAAATTTCATGAATTTGACAAGTTTACGCGTAAGTGAATAAGTCTACGCATAACATGGCTTAAGCGTAGGAAGTGAAATTAGGCGTAAGAGCAAAAGTTACGCGTAAGTTTATATGTTACGCGTAAGGTAAATCTTATGCGTAGGTTAAATCTTACGCGTAGGATAAAATCTTATGCGTAGGATATGAGATTACGCAAAGGATTGATCTTAAGCGTAAGATATAACTTATGCATAGTTTTTGGCTTATGCGTAAATTCAAGACTTAAGCGTAAGAACAAAACTTATGCGTAAGATTTATCATTAAGCGTAAACCTTGTCTTATCCAAGACAAAGTTTGTCCACGTGTCGAATCTTACGCGTAAGATTCAATCTTACGCGTAGGATGAACAATTTACGCGTAAACATGCCATTTTCCAGAAAATCACCTTAAGTAATTAGTGTTGTTTGATTCCTGAAAGTGTACAAAACAATACCACTGATCAATATTCATATTAACACACTTAAACTCACAAACTTATGCATAAATGAGACATAGTATTGAGTTACGCGTAAACATGTATGAACACATAATCAAAATCCCAATCAAACATGATTCTGGGTAAGAGAAGGCAAAGGGCAAATGTTTCTAACACCTTAAGGAGCATATGGTTCAAATTATAACACTAATTGACCACAGAATCACAAGGTCAAATCTGCTAGTGCGTTCGACCCCTAAAACTTTGATTCATGAACAAGAGATGTAATTGTTGCAATTAAACCACATGTATGAGTTCCTAGGCATGTAATAACACAATCCCCATCACCAATTTCAAACCTAAAGCACAAAATCAAGAACCCCTAATTCCATCGTATGAACCCTAAAATCAAATCGAACGATATAGTGTTTCTGGGTACGATTAGAGTTTAGAAACATGTTTATATACATCCAAAGATCATTTCCCATTAACCAATTCAACCATAACAACCACAACTTGCTGGGTTTATGATTACGCATAACCCTAAGATGAATTTTAAAGATTATGATAAAGCTAGCCGTTGGATTGTTATGAAAATTAAAACCATTGTTTATGAACATGATCAAAAACGTTTGACACTTACAGATTCGAAGATTGATGCACGGATTAATCAAATGATTTTGGATCGTAGATGATGGTGGTTGAAGGTAGTAAATGTTAGCAGGTGGGAGTAAATGAGACCGGTCAAAGTAGTTTTGACCAGGGTTAAATCAAGTTTAGTATTATGACACAAATGGCCCCTTAACCTTAACTTACATTTATTCTTAATGCCAACACTCACTAACTTATTTAACTTTCGTAAATAGCACCAAGTTATGACAAGAACACCTTTGTAGAATAATACTCCCCCTCGACCTTAGACCGTAGTCTTTAAGAAATCTTGAAAAATTTATTATTTAGGTCAAGGAGAGTAACCCGAAACACTTTTTATGCATCCTTTTAAGATAAAACGTAATATTTTTGGTAAAATGCAAGTATAAAAGTTATTATAATTTTGAGAAATTTGAAAAATTACTTTTCCTCCCCCTCAACACTTGTTTTAGATAATTGAAGACATTTTATAAAATAGTGTTGAAAGAGGCGGTTTATACTTGCATTTTTTTTTTTGAGAGAGAGAACCAAAATCTTTTTGTGTTTTTGATTGGTTTTATATTTTTGTATTTTGTTTTTGAAAAAAGATATATACAAAGATAATTTTGATGTTTGACGATCAATTGTGTTTTAAAACTTTTCCAGATCATCTGGAGTCAAACATCGCATACCAATTTGGTGAACTAGAATAGCAAACCTTGATGGTGCCAAGGATTTGGTGAGTAAGTCCGCCAATTGGTACTCAGTCCCAACAAAATAAAGTTCAACGGACCCTTTTCCACATGCTCTTTGATGAAGTGATATCGGAGATCGATGTGTTTGGATTTGCAATGATGTACTGTGTTGCAGGAGATAGCAATTGCACTCTTTGAATCACAGTAGATAGGAATCTTGTTGAATAGGTAGCCATAATCCTTAAGTTGTGATCTCATCCAAATGACTTGAGCACAACAAGCAGACATGGCTACATATTCAGATTCTGTAGACGACAGTGATGTGCAGTCCTGCTTCTTTGATTGCCATGACACAAGTTTGTCTCCGAGAAATTGTAATCCACCAGATGTACTTTTGCGTGTGTCTAAACATCCTGCATGGTCAGCATCTGAAAAAGCAATTAGTTCAAAACCAGAATCCTTTGGATACCAGATTCCCAAGTTAATGGTTCCCTTTATGTATCGAAGGATTCTTTTGACCTCACTGAGGTGTTTTTCAGCTGGTTTGGACTGATAGCGAGAGCACATGTAGACAGCAAATACTATATCAGGTCTACTAGCTGTGAGATACATGAGGGACCCAATCATACTTCGGTATTTAGTAGGGTCAACAGGAGTCCCATGTAAGTCAGCATCTAGTTTTGTGGTATAGCCCATTGGTGTATTATAAGTATCACAAGACATCATTCCATGTTTCTTTAAAATTTCAAGAGTATATTTGGACTGATCTATAAAAATTCCACGGGGTGATTGATGAACTTGTAGTACTAGAAAGAACGAAAGTTCACCCATCATGGACATTTCAAAATTATCTTTCATTAATTTTGCAAAATCATTAGAGTAACTTCTTTTTGTTGAGGCAAAAATAATGTCGTCGACATATATTTGAACAACAAGTAAGTCCTCCCCGTAGGTTTTTGTAAATAGTGTTGGATCCACCGATCCTTTAGAAAATTTATTGGCCAGCAAGAAAGTGGACAGTTTGTCATACCACGCCCGTGGGGCTTCCTTAAGTCCGTAGAGTGCCTTTTTGAGTCAGTAAACGTGATTATGACGCTCAGGATCAACGAAGCCGTCTGGTTGGCTCACATACACTTCTTCACGGAGTTCTCCATTAAGAAATGCGGTTTTCACATCCATTTGGTAAACAATCATGTTCCTGTGTGCAGCATAGGCAAAAAAAATCCGAACGGCTTCATGTCTAGCCACTGGAGCAAAGGATTCAGCAAAATCAAGTCCTTCTAGTTGAGAGTATCCTTTCGCTACCAGGCGTGATTTGTTACGTATGACAGTGCCTTCAGCATCTAGCTTATTCTTCCAGATCCATTTTAACCCGATGGCAAAGACTCCGTCAGGTCTTTCAACTAATTCCCAGACTTCTAATCTTATGAATTGCTGAAATTCCTCTTGCATAGATTCAATCTAGTTGTCATAAGTCATTGCTTCTTTAATGTTCTTTGGTTCTTCTTGACAAACTGTGAGAGCATAGATACAAGTTTCTCCATCAGTGTGAAGTCGTTGTCTTGTCATGACAGGTGCGTCTGGATGGCCAATAATATGAACTAGTGGATGGTCTCGAGTCCATTTGTGTGTTGAAGGGTGTAGTATCTCGCATGTTAACAGGATCCAGATTGCGTGTTGACGACTCAGCTATATCAGGAGCTGTAGGAGCCGGTGCAAACGGATTAAAGAATGCATCAGGATCATGCTCTACGGGTTGTGGGACTGATTGTGGTGTAGGATCTTCAGCTGAATGTCGTGAATTAGAAACGGTTTGTTCTACTATAAATGGTGATGCAATTGGAGGTCCGTCTTTCTCAACAGTTGTAGTAGTTTGTTGAGGTGAGTCAGGTACTTGAATGTTATCAGGTTGAGCAGTGGAATTAGGTGTGACCTCAATAGGACGGTATTCAATTGTGTCATCAAACAGTGGAGCAAACAAGGTTTCCAATTCTTTCCGGTTGAGTGGCAATGGTTCAGCCGAAGAATCCGGAGAGTTAAGACGGTTGAATTCGGGTCCTAAGCTGTGTTGCTCAAAAGCCATAAACATGATGTGCTTTTAAACGGTTGGATGCGGGTCCTAAGCTGTAGTGCTCAGAAGCCATTGCATTAAGCTCGGGTCTGAAACTGATTTGTTCCGAAGCCATTCCTGTTGAATCTATAGAGAAAGAAAGAAGAGACAAGAAAAACAGAGAACAAGAATCCCCAAGTGTAATTGGGTTCCAGGTGTTAGAAGCATAAAGATGTAGTGTCAACTATCTTCTTGACACGCGAACACACAATTCCGATGGTATTCATTCTTGTCTCAGAGGTAGATATAGTGGAGTTCACATTAGTTTTGGTGCAAATGTGTAAAATCTTTCCTGTAGGAATCCACCTAAGACCAATCGATTTGAAAATTCTACCTGTAGGTACCCACCTAATGTTAGATCTAGGAGATGTTTTCCTTTTAGATGCAGTGGAATGAAATGTGGGAGCATCACTTCGTTGAGAAAACCTACGTCCTATATTGATCCACTTCTTAGGTTTCTGACTTATGATATTTGGTTCAACGGGTTTGTTTGTCTTAGTCGATTGAGCCTTTTCAAGTGAATTTCCCTTTTGAAGATATTTTAAAGCACAGACATCATGATTATTTCCGCAACTACTCTTAGATGCTAGCCAATTCCTATTAGTTTGTTGAGAACTCCTAGGTTTTGGTTTGCTACTACTAGCAGTGTTTTGCACTACATTGGAAGGCTCCACATGAGGTTTTGAACCTAGAATTCCGTCCTTTTGAAGTAGAGCCTTTTTTCTAGCCTTTTCTAGATCATAGTTCTTGTGCATGTCATATCTTCCATAAGAATCTTTACTTTTAATGCTCGTATTAGACACTGTTTTCAAACTAATCCTAGATGAGCCAGGTATAATCATGTGTTGAGATTTAGCAGACACAGATGTATTTTCCTTAGGCCAAGAATGTGGAGTGACTGGTTTTGTCAAATTGTTATTCTCAACAACTTGGGAGGAAAACCGAGATTTTGAAAATTTAAGTCTTTCAAATTTAAATGCAGTTGGTTGTCTAACCACTGATTGTTTTCTGTTTGTTTGAGAAGGCGGTTTCCCCAAGATTAATGGTTTTGCAAACTTAGTATCCACACTCTGGCCAGTCAGTCTTCTTAATTTGTTTTGCAATGCAGCATGTGCAAATACCTTTGCTTGAATTTGACCTTTTAAAATCTCATTTTCTTTAACTAATGTATCCACACGTTTACTTTGTTCATTCAAAGATTGACCATTGTTGCCCGAATTTAGAGATTCGTTTTGCAATTTGAGTTCCAGTGAGATGCAATGTGCCTCCAGTTTTGAAAAATCTTTATGAAACTGGGCAATGGTCTTTTTGAGAAGAATGTTTTCAGACTCAAGAGTTTGGTTTGATGTTTCAGTCATTAGATTATCAGGTAAGGACTCAGACTGAGAATATTTGTCAGGACATTGAACAACATTCTGGTCAACCTCTCCTTCATTACTGAAGTTAGGTTGCTCAGATTGTTGTATCTCATTTGCAAGCATAATATGATCAACAGTAGATTGTACCTCAACCATCTGTTCTTTGGCAAAGTTGAGCTCTGAGTCATAAGTGGGTTTGATATTAGCAGAATCAACATCTGTGTCATTCCCCAATCTCCTGCTGTCATCTTGCTCTTCCAAATTTTTATCCTGATAGCCTGTATAACCAACATCTGCAGTATTCCCAACAGTCCTTTCAGCATTCCTTCCTTGTCTATCAGCTTTTTCACCTTGCACAACAGCTTGATTCCTTATGTTAGAAGAAGAACGAAGATGATTGTTTGTTTTGTTGGAGAATTTGCTGAAGGTACGAGCAATAATTGCTAGTCCTTGATTCAGAATTTTGAAATCCTCATCGTCATCTTCATTGGAATTTGAATAGTATACTGCATCACTGTTGTCATATGGAACAAGTTGAGTTGAAGTCTGCTGCGGAGATGAATCATATTGGATCATGAGGTTTGAAGTAGCAGGTTGTGGATAACTGAAGTAATTCTGTTCATGAACATAATCATGATTTGACATTAACATCACATCTGCTGTATTGGCTTCCAAATCTGCTGTATTGGTTTTCAAATCTGCATATTCATCATCAGATGGAATATCTCTCATGACACTTTGCAAAACAGCATTGAGATTACCCCCTTCAACTTCCATTTGACTAAGTGTGGCATTGTATTCAACATTATCGTCAAAGAGTGGAGTTGAATCATAATCTTGAGCTTCCACATCTGCAATATTTTCCGTATATGCCAGAAATGCCATGCTTGGTTTGATAAGATCTTCTTCGTCATCAGTCTCTTCCATTGTGTTAAAGCATTCATAGGTTGAAGTCATCATGCATTTGCCTTTATCAGTAGACACTTGTCCAAGCTTCACAAGATTTTGCAGAAGTGATTGCATATGATTATTTAGTGTTGCAGGATGGTACTGTGGAATGAAGATATGCTCAGGTGCATTTGGAGGAATGAAGAAGAGACCATTTGGAGTGTAACTTAAGGATCCATGGTCAACAGCTAGAGATGGTGGAGCAGGGAGAATGGTCTTCAGTGGATTCATGCTTAAACAAGATTCAAGAGTTTGCATCATTCTGATGTGATGAAGTTCTATTGTACGATGCATAGCTTCAAGATATTTCCACATTTCATAAGCACTGGCTTGAAAGTCCATATTCATGTAAATAGAGTTGGGAAGTGCCAATGTTATGAACCATGCAGCTTGTTGGTCAGCATCGTACTTAGCGAGTTTACTAGCATTCAAATCTTCATTGGTTTGTAGTCTGATAATCCCTGTTGAGTCAGCAAGAAATATCATTTTGTATGGACCATCTTGAATTGATTTAAGCATGAGATCTGCAGCAGGACGATCTGTGAGCCATTGTAGAAATCTCCGTTTCCAAACAGTATACGTTCCTGGTAGCAACATTGGAGGCCTTGATTCATTGTCAAAGAGCAACACATGATCAATGAGGGAGCTGTGACTTTGTTGTTGATGATACTGTTGCTGATGAGAATATTGGTGAGGAAGGTAGTTGGAAGAAGGTACAGTTGCTGATGACTGTTGCAGATGAGAATATTGGTGAGGAAGGTAGTTGGAAGAAGGTGATTAAGACATTGTAGATGACATATCTCTCCCCCTTGATTGTTGCGACGTAATCAAAATAATCAAACAAAATGTCACACTCAAGGTCGAAATAGTGATTTCTGGTTTTCCCTCCAAAATAATTTGAAAATTTTTCTCTTCCAAAATTTTGAAAATCACTACAAAATGCAATTCTAAGGTTATAGAAAAAATTTGAGTTTTAAAAATTTTGCCGCCAAATTTTACCGAAAAAATTTGAATTTTGGCCTAAAAATTTGAATTTTGGGCCAAAATTTTCACCGTTATACCAAAATTTAAATTTCGCGTAAAAATTGAAAGTTTAGTCTCCTGTAAATTTTTTTTTTTTTTTTTTTTGGAAATAAGTTAGAAGATAGCAGAAAGAGACTTGTGTGAAAGATGGATGTTGTAGAAGATTGAAATGCACGTTCCCTTGGTTAAAGTCAAAATCCTTGGGATAACATGAAATCTTACGCGTAACAATTGACTTATGTGTAGACTTAAATGTTATGCGTAAGAGAGGATGTTATGCGTAAACAATAAGTTTATGCGTAAGATTCTCCTTTACGCGTAAGATTAAGCTTATGCGTAAGATTCAAGTTTTGCGTAAGGTTAACGAACCAAACAAATCTTTCAAACTTATCCAAGCTTGAAAGATATTTGAAGTCGAAGTATTCCACTAACTTATCCAAGCTAGGGAAGTACTGAGTCACCGTTGCACGAAGAGAAGACCTTGGTATGAAGTTATGCGTAGAATACTGAAACTTACGCGTAAGATAAAATCTTATGCGTAAGAGGTAATCTTTTGCGTAGAAAGTGAAACTTATGCGTAGAATATCAACTTATGCGTAGGATTAAGGCGTAGAAATCACTTCTGCGTAGAACTTATGCGTAGGAAGTCACTTATGCGTAAGAATTAGGCGTAGGAAGTAGACTTACGCGTAGGATTTAGGCGTAGAATCCCAAAGTTACTCGTAAGAACAGGGTTTTGACCTAAGTTACTCGTAAGAAAAGGGTTTTGACCAAAACCTAAGCGTAGAAGGGACAAAAAGTACTGTTGACAGCTTTAGAATCGTACTGTTCACTAAAGTTACGCGTAAGGAGGTCAGTTTCTTGAAAAATCTCAAATTTTTGAAGAAAAATGCTTAAAAATAAGGTACTTTTGATCAAATAACTTCACCAATACTTAGAAAACACTAACTATTGAAGATTTTGCTACCAAAAAACTAGTTTTCCAATATCAAAGAAGCTATAAAACCTTAAAAAAAACCTTAAAAATCACAACTTTATGCAAAAACTAAGCTTCAAATCACTATATCAACCTTGAAACTTGTCCAAGCTTCAAGATTTGAGTGAAATAAACCAAGAAAAATGCAAAAAGATGAAGAATAAGCCCCTAAACCCCACGTTAACTATAGAAAGAACACTTCAATCTCTATTTGGCGAATGATACCACTTGTTAGGTCACCATTTATGTAAACACAAGTAAGATAATGAAAGAAATAAGATGAGAATGAGAGATGGTTGATTATAAGAAATGAGAGAAAAGTAAGAACAAGAGTTTCACTAGTGTATTCAAATAACCAACAAGTAAAAGTATTACATAAGCTTAGTATTTATAGGAGGAGGAGTTAGGGCAACACTCCCTTCCTCCCTCCTTTCATTTAGACGTGGGCTTTAAGGCCCATGGACTTATATTCTTAAGCCTTGTAACATAAACTAAGTAGATTAAATAACTAAGCAACCTATTACAAAAGGTAATGACCGAGACTTGACTAAAATACAAAAGTATGATCCCAACAGTGTTGTTTGAACGGTTATTATTGTTGTTGAACCATAAGTTTCTGAGTAATTCGAATAGCCTCTTCCATTGATTGTGGGTCGAAAGACATCACATCCCCTCGGATGCTTTCGGGCAGTCCACCAGTGAAGTTCTCCATCTTTTTCTAATCGTCAGGAACCATAGTTGGACATAGTGCAGCCAACTCCTGAAACCTCCTGATGTAGGTCTCGATGTCATCACCTTTTGTTACCAGCTCATAGAATTCTATCTCCAATTTCTTCACCTCAGTACGAGGGCAAAACTTCTTAGTCATCAGCTTCTTGAATTGATCCCAAGTGAGCTTGTAGACGTTATCCATACCAATAGGCTGAGCATGAGAATTCCACCATGACATAGCTTCATCCAAAAGCATACTTGTAGCAAATTTTACCTTGCTGACATCAGGACAACTACACATGAGAAGTACATTCTCAGTCTTTTCAAACCAGCGGATCAAAGCAACCGCTCCCTCAGTGCCCTTAAACTTGACGGGATCACTAATCTTGAAATCTTTCCAAGTGCACTCATGCCTAGTAGTGGGTGGTTCAACCGCCCCAGTATTAGGTGCAACCTCAGCAGCCCTAGCAGCAACCTCAGCTCTCTCAGTCTCCAGAGCTTCTGCTATACTATCCCTGACCAATTTGCGAATAGCGCCTTGAGTCATAGCGGGTGTTTCTGGTGCAGCCTTTCCTTTCCTTGGCGCCATATTTCTATGCCTAGGCTCCTCCGGGTGCTTTAGAACCTCCAGGTCCTCCAGATCCTCCAAGTCCTCCCCTAAGGCGGCGAATCTCACGATCCATCGCAACAACGATCTCCTCCAAGTGGTTAACTCGAAGCTGGAGGGCAGCCTCCCTGGTCTCTGCAGCTGTCATCCTCTCCTGAGCTACTGCCAACTGGTGTGCCTGCTCTCCTTGAGCCTCCTGTGTCATCTGAGCTCTATCCCGTATCTCCGGTAGCTCATCCCTAAGATGATCAATTAGCTCCTGGTGTCCCTCCTGCCGTGCCTCAAGTCCATGATATGACACGTCAATGCTAACCCTGCCTAAGATCAATCCCTCAACCTGCTCCTCGACCTCCTCAAGTCGAGTAGTGATAATCTCATCTACCCTATAACCTAAACTATCAACCTGCTCCTGTTGAGCCCCTAACTGATCATCTATAGTAAAAAAATGTAGGCTCTCTAGCAGCAGCTGCTCTCGAACTCTCTCCTACATGGTATACTGGTGGTGGTGGAAGGTCAGAAGTCTCTGTAGTAGGTGAAGCTGGGGTAGTAAACCTTGCACGCTTCCTGAGCGGCAAAAGTGAAGTAGATATAGAAGTAGTAGCAGGCATAACTGGTGGTGTAGGCAATATAGGAACAGTAGGGATCCTAAAGGTAGAGGAAGTAGTGCGTACGCTCTTCCTAACACCTATGGTTGTTTTACTACGAGGGAACATAAGTTTTGGTTCTGAGAAAATAGAAGTAGTGGGAGATGATATGTCAGTGGGTACACGGGTAACATCAAGTGGTGCAATGGGAGAGATATGAGGAGTAGGAGCAGTCTCTTCCTCCTCAAAAGGCTCGGTATCCTCACCTGATGCCAAAAGTGTCAACACAGGTATAGGAGGAATGGGTGGTGAAAAAGCGGTGGAAGACATAGAGCCCTCAACATTAGAGTCTGAGACAGAGTAAAGTATGACAATGTTCGGGTCTGAAGACATAACTCTGTGATAATCAAGGTGAAATGAGAATAAATAACTCGTATAATGGAATCACCTAAAACAATGAATATGCACTTATGATGTAATGATGAGATGCTATGATAATGTGGTTATAGTCTCGGGTCTATGATGCATCCTAGTTCGCTATAACCTTAGCTCTGATGCCAATCTGTCACACCCCCAAAATACCTGAATGGCAGCGGAATGGAATACCTGGGGGTGACTGTCATAGCACCACAGTTACAGTTATATTGAACGACCTAAAGTGTCGTTTGGAAAATACATCATTTGATTTATTTAAAAGAAGTTCAGAGTTACAAAACATAGGTCCTAAAGTATTTAAAAGTTAAAGGAAACAAGTTTGGTACAATCAAACGATAATATATAAGTGCGTGAAAATCCAAAATGAGACGCGTCATCCTTGCTACTCACTAAAATGACTCCATGCATGCCATGAGATATATCTTAGTTACCTGAAAATACATTGCTAAAACGGTCAATATAAAGTTGGTGAGAAATCATAGGTTTATGGATTAAATGATGTGTACAATAGCCATAAGTAAAAAGTAAGGTGACTTGATGTCAATATGAAGTTACATTGGCTCTTAAGCTCATGACCCCGAAGCTAGACATAATCAGAATTTCGCCCCAAAAGAGTGGTTACCAAGCACTCAATAATGTTAGACATGAAATGCATTCGTACCCGTTGGAGCAACCCAAACACGAATGGAGGAGTCACCCTCAATAGATCTATTCACTCACTCTCGCTTAAAGGCAAATTAACGGTCCATGATAATATAATAGGGGACTTAATGTGGTATGATTGCAACTTAAGCAATGTATGAAAATGTAGCTACTTTGGCATGTACAAAAATAAGTGGTACAATGTATTCTCCCCCGTGGGATTTAAAATCAAAATATTGAATTGAAAACGGGGCTATGAAAACTCACCTCGAAGTGATAGTACAATGTGATGGAATGATAAGGACAACAAGGAATGAAAATCAACCGCAACTTATGATGAATGAATATGATCTAATTTAGATCATGAAATGATGTAGAGAATATGCATGCACATGATACCTATACCACTCATAACTTGAAAATACTAGTTATAGTCATATGAAAATATATTCCATACTTAAGAAAATAAGTCTTAACTAGACTTGTAAAAACTTGTCGTAGTATATCGTATATAGAAAGTTAGTGTTATAAACTTCGCCTTGAAAACCTTGAAGTAATGTCTAATAGTCGTAAAAATATACTTGTAATCATAAGTACTTCATTAGTTATATGTTTGGCACTTTGGTAGTATTTCTAGAAAATCTAGGATTTAGTACGTAGAAGTAGTATTATTATTATTTCTAGTAAAAGCTGTCAAATTATATAGAGTTTTGCCGATATTGAAACGTGAATAACTTGGTCGTTTTAAGTTCATTTTCTTCGTTCTTTATATCCACGAATTCGTCTTAGTATGTACTAATATATTTTTGATAACTCGGCTTCTCTAGGTTACGTCTAATGCCTCGGTTTGTCCACCAAAAATCGTCCAACAGCATACAATTTTCAGAAAAATAGTTTTCGTCAATAAACTTGCAAAAATTATATCTCTTTCGTTATAAACTCGTTTTAATCCGTTCTTTCGCCTACGGCTTCATTTTTGAAAGTATTTTCTAAATCTTTTGTTGAAAAGTTCCCCTGAGTTACTGAGTTTTTCAGGAATTCAATTTTGGGACAGTAGGTTTGTAAATAGGTTCCAAATCCATTTCTAGTGTTCTAAACTAGTTTCTAATCCACCCAAATCACTTCCAATCACCACAAATCTAGTCTAATCCTACCATACACCTTCTTAAGGTGTCATGGGTCCTTAAACATCATCAATCTAGTGGATCTAACAAGGGTTTCCATTTCTAGGATTTCAAAGACATAAGTATATATTTTGAGTAGTACAAGCTAACATATGCATGAAATATTGTATGAAAACCATATAATCATAACAAATACTTGAAGAAATGAAGAAAATAAATTTTTGTAAACTTATTTTGAATGATTATGAGCTTGGATGATAAAACCCTAAGAATCCTTGAGTTTGTATTACAAAACCCTAACAAGGATAATCAAATGAACTAGTTTTGAACTTGATCTTGGAAAAAAATAATGGATCTTGGTGAGGTTTGTGTTTGGCCGTGGGTTTTGAGTGGAAAAGGACAGAAAAAGTGCAAGTTTTTGATCTAAAATTATAAGTGTGAAATGAGGTTTAGGTTTGTATATATTTTGAGGTGATTTTGGTGAAGTTAAAATAAAATTAATGCATGAGGTTAAGAGGGGGGGGGGGGGGGGGGGCTTGGCCGGTTTTTCAAAGGAAGAAAAAGGGTGAAATGAGTTTGTGATTTAATTAGAAGTGTTAGTGGAGGATTTGTAGTATAAGTATAGGTTTTAGTTATAGTTTTAGTTGTAGTTTAGTTATAATCCGGTACCGGGTTTGCGAGAAATAAATTTTAACAAGTTAGTCGGGACTTAATAAAGTCATAAAAATGTTAAAAATATGTTGGGTACAAAAATTGAGCGTTTGGATAATTATTATTTAGTTTTCACTAAAATCGTCGTAATTATATTAAACTTACGTTATAAATTTAATAAATTCTCAAAATACCGGGTAAATGAATTTTATAATTTTTATGACGTTGTAAGGAGTTTAAAAATATATCGGAACCATCGTGGGGATTTTTTTTAGATATGTTAGTTATATTTATTTATCGCGGGCTAACGTTTAATTAAAATAAATATACGTAAAACATTAAACATACCAAAAATAATAATATGAATATTCTACGAGTGGTATAGTATGAAAATGCTATTATAATGATATGTAGACTATTTCTAGTCCATATGAAATGTCCCTAATGATAATGCATGAATTCGCACCTGAACCAACACGGTTACGCGAATTTAAGTACTCGTAACTAAATTTACGATGAAATGAGCAATGCACGTGAATAGTATTTTCTTTCCGGAAATGAATAGTACTTGGTGAATAGTAAAATTTTTGAATGCTTCTCAGAATATCAAATTGACCTAAAAAATGATGAATAGTAAAATGATGAATAGCGTTTTGATGAATAGTGATTTATGAATAGTAAATTGTCGAAGTTCGGGAAATGACCTGAAATGGTGAGTTGTGACACGGCTAAAGACCTTATGGCTTTCTAAGTCGAAAACATAAACTAAAGAGTTAATGGCAACATAAACATCCAATTTGGATCTACTCCATCAAAACAACCATGAAACTTTACAAGTAATATTCATACTAGACTCAAGAAACTTATTGTAATAACAATCTTCTTCCAAAAGTAAACTTTCCTAAGTTTATTCAATTATTTGGACATGTAACTTTTCAGATCATTAACTTATATATATTTTATCAAATACTACAATAGTAGGGAGCCTCATGTGAGGGGTTCATTAAAGTAAACCGTCGAGATGAGTTGTGGATTTACGAATTAAAGTGTCCTGGCTCCTCGAACGTTTACTACATGACCTCTGAATTATGTCGGCCCGAACGGTAGTAAGCGACATATAAACTATACATGTTTCATAAACCATTTCTTTTCAAAGACTTACACTATACTAAGTACTACATCATGTACTAAATGCAAGACATATACAGGCAATTCTTCATATTCCTTACTCCAATCCTAAGTCGCAACATTCTATTATAGGTTGCTCGTAGAAACCTTCGCGATTCGACCATCAAATTCACTACTTGCTATATAACTTAAGGTGAGTTCATAGCCCCACTTTCCATTACTTAATTGTTTTACAAACCTTTGGGGGGAATACATCTTATTTTAAACCCAACACAATGCTTTGAAATTGTATGCTACCTAATTGTTTTATTATTACTAAGTACCATCCTTGCTAAATCCAATATCCCTTATTATGAACCATTTAATCACTAGTAATAGTGAGCGCGAGTATTGTAAATAGGCCTATTGGGATTGACGAATCCCAATTGTATTGACTAAGTTCAAACAAATGCACTATATTTGAGATTTAGGTATGACAGCAAAGTACCTACCGGGATAACTTCGCCAATTGATATTGGTACCCGTTAATGTTTTGGTGTCATGAGCTTAGTATAATAATAACTGTTTTGTTTTCCAACCATGAGTATGAGTCTAATTAACTCATACTACCAACATATTGTGTTCAATCATTTAATAAACACTATGAATTTCACTCAACCTTTCTGTTGACCTCTTAAGCATGTATTTCAGGTCCATGATGATCAAGGATGGCACGGAGGGGCATGGATATTCAAGAGGGCTATAAATTTTATTATCATTCGAAAACTCATTTAATGTAATTTGTAAACATGGAACCATCTGGGACCTCATTTTGTAATCTCTGATATTTATATAATTTGAATGATAAATCTTTTAAAACAACTCAATTAGAGTTCGTTTTCTATTATTATGACTGTTGTGCCGTCGAGTAACACCCAAGTTGAATTCCGCTGCATCATGAATTGGGGGTGTTACACACATCCCTTGGTTTGGCTGAAAATGTTTATGTGTTGGGAAGGGGCGTATGGATGCATCCTAGATCTGTTTCTGTTTCTGATATGATATGATATGATATGATTTTGTCTGGTGAATATGGCTGTGTGTGCAATACACGTCCTTCACAAATTCTGGGAGCTAGCTACTCCATTATGTTGCCTTATATGTGATTATGATTATGATAAGTTATCTGTTTCTGAGCTTATGGTATGATTATGGTTCTGACTCTGTTCGTAAAGGTGACTGTATGAATTCCTTACTTAACCAACATATTTTTAATTCCGTATTATCCGTTATACCTAAAAATGTGTTTCCTAAAATATATCATTTGTACTTCAGCATTTATTTTTCGTTTCATTTTGCTATATATCTGTTCACTGGGCTTTTTAAGCTCAGCCGCATTTTCTTTCACTGCGGTAGGTATTCAAGTTAGCTCTTGAGATATCTTTCTGGGATTGAGAGCAGATTTGAATTGAAGATTTTGACCATAGTTATTTAAAGTAAGTTATTTATTTAAGAATTCCGCTTTTGATCTGTTCTGTTTGTTCTGATGTAACACCATATTATTGTGACATTTTTAGCCTTGTCGGGTAGGGGTGTTACAGTTATCAAGAGTATTCAAACAAAAACTTGATAAGCTTATAAAATGTTTACGGGAAAAGCATATACTTGGAGTCGTTAGTGCAGGTAACAAAATTTTAAATAAGCCACTCTCCGAAATACTAACATTTTAATTAACTTCATACAATTTTGAATTTTCATTTCCAACTAATTACAACTTTGAAACCACAGTGGTGTACACGATCGAGTTCCAGAAGAGAGGCCTCCCACACGCACATATATGCCTGTTCTTTGCAAAAGAATCGAAAATACCAAATCCACAAGACATAGACCGTTTGATATCCGCCGAGATACCTAATGAAGAAAAAGGTCCAGAATTATATAAGCTCGTGTCTGAGCAAATGATGCACGGCCCCTGCGGACCTCATAACATGAGCTCATCTTGCATGAAGAAAAAGTTATGCTCTAAAAAATTCCCAATAGATTACACAGATAAAACGTATATAAATGAAGACGGGTATGCTATTTACAAGAGACCAGACGACAAACGAACGGTGGTGAAAAATGGAATCCACTTGGATAACAGGTAACACGAATCATGAACAAGATTCAAACACAGATTAACATAAATATTAGCTTACAAGGTTTAGTTATTGTTAATCAACAGATATGTTGTTCCGTACAATCCTTTGTTAATGAAGAAATTACAAGCTCACATTAACGTCGAGTGGTGCAATCAAGAAAAACCAATAAAGTATTTGTTCAAATACATACACAAAGTCCTAGATAGAGTGACCATAGCTTTTGAAAAGGAAAAGAACAATGACAACACAACAACAGAAGCTTCTGAAAAGGAAATCAACGATGGCGCCAAAAGCAAAAACAAAGACGAAATAAAAGAATATTATGATTGCCGTTATATATCCGCATGTGAAGCATCGTGGTGGCTATACGGGTTTCCTATACATTATCAGTACCCTCACGTTGAAAGATTATCGTTTCACCTACCTGATCAATAGCCGATTGTGTTTGAAGATGAAGAAAATGTAGAAGACGTCCTGTTAAAACCAACGGTTAAACATTCTCAGTTCATGCAATGGATGGAGCTGAACAAAACAAACACACTGGCGCAAATGTTAACATACGTGGAGTTCCCAAAAAAATTCGTTTCGAATAAACAAACAAGAGAATGGACAAGAAGGAAAAAGGGTTTTGTAGTCGGCCGCATAAACTATGTCCCTCGAGCAATAGGTGAGGCATTCTACCTTCGAATATTGCTAAACATAAAAAAAGGACCAACAAGCTACGAGGACATCAAAACACATAACAAAAAGGAATACGCCACATTCAAAGAAACATGTTATGCTATGGGCTTACTCGATGACGACCGAGAGTACATTGAATCAATAAAAGAGACACACAAATATGCTACTGGAGATTATTGTAGAAACCTGTTTGTTATGCTTATTACAGAAAATGTTTTATCAGATCCGGCCCATGTTTGGGAAGAAACATGCGAAGAACTATCAGAAGATATAGAATCCATGCGAAGAAGAGAGCTCAACATGCCAAGTAAGTATATTAATATTAAAAATTATCTATTTGGTAAACATAAATAATAACCAACTTTGAACAAATAGATCTCGTGCTTGATCGCGATGTAATATTGAACATAGCTTTGGTCAAAATAGACCAGCTGCCGAGGTCAAGAGGAAAGAGCCTAAAAGACATTCAACACATGCCAGTCCCAGATTTCCGCAACAAACAAGATTGGTCAAATGCATTGATACAGGAAGAACTAAGTTTCAAGAAAAAAGAAATGGAAGAAGAACATGAATCTCTGTACTCAAAGATGACTGATGAACAAAGAGGAGTCTATAACACTATCATGGAATCAATAAACTCAGGCCAAGGCGGCGTTTTTTTCCTATACGGTTACAGAGGAACAGGAAAAAATTTTGTGTGGAAGACATTGTCTTCGGCCATTAGATCCAAAGGAGAAATAGTACTAAACGTGGCATCCAGCGGAATTGCAGCACTGCTACTTCCGAGAGGAAGGACGGCGCATTCAAGATTTAGAATACCAATCAATCTTACCGAACAATCATTCTGCAATATACCCCTGGACAACCCACTAGCAAAGTTACTGAGACGAACAAAGAAAATCATATGGGATGAAGCTCCGATGATGCATAAACATGCATATGAGGCTCTAGATCGAACGTTACGAGATGTTATGAGCAACAATTCAGACAAACCTTTCGGAGGGAAAACGATTTTATTCGGTGGAGATTTTCACCATGTTCTACCAGTTATCCAAAAAGGAACCAGAGAAGAGATTGTTGATGCCTCACTCAACCACTCATATATTTGGGAACATTGTATGGTTTTGAGGTTGACAACCAACATGCGTTTAAAGTCAGCTAATAACGAACAAGATAAAAAAGAGATCAAAGAATTTGCCGATTGGATGCTAAAAATAGGAGAAGGAGAATTAGGTCCAGAAAATGATGGCGACGTGGAAATTAAATTCCCAGATGACGTGTTAATAAAAACCAACGGAGACACTCTCGAAGCTATGAAAGAAGCAATATATCCGATGATTCATCAAGATATTGGAAAAGACAGATACTTTGAGAATAAAACGATATTCGTGCCCACAAACGAGGAGGTTGATGTGATAAACAACCACATGTTGTCAAAAATAGGTGGAGATGAAAAGGTATATCTAAGCTCGGACACAGTTTGTGAAACAGAAATAACCAGATCTATGAATGAATCAATATACGCTCCTGAGCTTTTAAAGGCTATCAAAATATCCGGGCTACCAAACCACTATATAAACCTGAAAAAAGGAGTCCCGGTTATGCTTTTAAGAAACATCGATCAGCAAAACAGATTATGTAACAGGACTAGACTACTCGTCACAAGTTTAGAAGAGCATGTTATTGAAGCAAAAATAATCTCAGGCACACATATTGGAAAGTATACTTATATACCAAGATTGGAACTGATGCCATCTGATAAACGAGTACCGTTCAAATTCAACAGAAGGCAATTTCCGCTCATGGTGTGCTTTGCGATGACGATCAACAAAAGCCAAGGACAATCTTTAGAGGATGTAGGCTTATACTTACGCAAGCCCGTATTTAGACATGGACAGTTAAATGTGGCGATATCAAGAGTAACCACCAAAAAGGGATTGAAGGTACTAATTTGCGATGAAGAAGGAAAACCAACAAACATGATGACTAACGTGGTCTACAAGGAAGTTTTACAAAGAGTTTACATCAATTAACTATTGGAAAGGGGTGTTTGGCATTCGCATTCAAAAGGGTCTTTATTACTCATGCGAATAAAAAGCCTGCCGGATGTTGTTCAAATAAATAATATCTTCACAATATAACATTATGGATTGTGTTTTTATAACTCAGGTTAAGACATGGTTTTGGTTATGAAAATCTTTTAATATAATGGTTGATATGTTATTTTACACTTATGCTGCACAATGAAGGTACTAATTTGCGCATTATTGATTTATCACTTAGTTGACAGGTTTATAAACCATGTAAGAAGAATAGTATCTGGACACAAATGGTTCAATAAATTACAAACAGAAAATTTCGAAAGAGTTGAAATGTTCAGTTTGCAAAAATTGGAACTAAAGACATTAGTTGATTCTGGTTTTGGTAAATGTTGCAAGAATTTAGATTAAAGTATTGGAAAGTTTATTAATATGGTGTAACAGCAACAGTGCCTGAGAGTTAGTATACAAATGTTCCCTACGGGTAAATTAGTATAATTTGGTCTTATATGGGCTTGTGACAAGTTGAACAAAATTAGGCACTTAGAAACTGAAAAGAAGTGCAGGCGGAAACAGTCCTAAAGAGGGGTTTTTAAGCTAAGGAAAAGCTACCAAAAAGCTAGAGGAAAATTCACAAAAATATTAGACAACTAGATTAGCGGTCAGGGAACATGCATACCAAATTTGAGAGCTAATAAGCTAAGAATAAGCAAACTAAAAATCAAAGACAAAATTGAATTAGTTAACTTAGGGGAAGGGTTCAGTTGGGTCAAAATGGGTTAACATGAGAATTAGACCAATAGCACTAATGTATAAGATATTCTAAAGTTGTATAATCCTAATTTGAACCAATTTTATCCACCAAAATCTTCTAGAACTACTTAGCTTTGTATAAGCTGAAGTAAGCAATTGAAAATCAGTCAAATGGGAAAATCAACTCTTAAGCTGCAATCATTGATGAAATTACTTAACATGACCACAATACTACTTAAGTGACTTAAAGAAAACTAAACTAACTTAATTTAGTGAACCTAATTGAACAAAACTGAAGATGTCCCTTAGTGCCAAACACTCCTATCTTTATGTTATGTGGTTCAGCTGCCTTCTTCAATCATTTAATCCAAGTCTTGTATGCCATTTTTTAATTAGGCCTCTATGGGACCTGTGGTTTGAACTACAATGACATTATAGATTGAACTTAAAAGGTACATTATTTTCCTCATAATATCTTGGCTAATTTCTACATATGTTACCTTAAAATGGACTCATTTTATTTCACAGAACTCCTGAGAAGTTGTATGGTTTATTATGTAGTCTGAGTAGAGGTTCAAAAATGGGAGGGTGTAGCCGATTTGATAGCGGACTAATCTTTAGTACATGTTGAGGTGAGACCGATAAACAGTTTTTTAGTTTTCCTTTATTGAGTTTTAGAAAATATTTAACGTCAAATCATCACAGTATCTGTTAAATATAATCAATAATAACTAGTATGGTGTTGTGGTTATATTGATTCAAGTATGAAAGAAAACTAGAGAGAGAAAGAAGTTGGGAGGTTTCCTAGAGAGAGAAAGAGATGATAGAAAATATGGAAGATTAGATTAAGTGAAATGGAAGCTCCAACCCTCTCCACATGTGGAGAAGGGTATTTATAGTTTCTTACAAAAAAAAGATAAAATGCCCACACCCGGGCTGTGGATCAGGCATACAGTGGGTAAAGACCCGTCCTTCTTCCACGGTGTTACTTAAACTAAACTAATATCTAATAACTAAACTAACTACGAGCTAACTTAATGCTATTACAATATTTAGGTGACCGAGTCTTTTATAGGAATATTTGTATTCCTAACAATCTCCCCTTAAGCGAGGTCACCTTGGAAATTAAGCTCTTTGGTCTTCAAGCCTTCTTTAGTCTTTGTAGCTCGTAGGTTCTGATTCTTCACTTTTCAGCACACTTTGTACTTCAAGCAATGAACTTGTGATTTGGATTCCTTTGTGATGTGTGATCTTTGAGCTTCTTTGAGATCATCAGCCATAGTAAAACTCCAAGCTCATCCACAGTAGTATCGTCTTCGTGTGATGTAGTGACTTTAGGACCGTCATGCTCACACCCTTCTGGATCAGGAGACATTACATCAGAGTTGCAGATCAGGAGACTTTTCATCAGAGTTTCGGAAACATTGTTGGTAGTCTGTCAACATTCGCTGTAGTAAGTCTCTCTTCATCATTAAAAGTGAGGAGGATGTGTGAGCATGAGGTATGGATTGACCCAATTCAGATGAAATTAGGAGCCATCAATGCCATCTTTATATGTGTCCCTGAAATAAAATAGTTAGCAATAAAGATAGAGAACGAATATGGCTTTGTCATTCGTTCTGCGAGGACATACTACCCTCCGGTTTTGTGAAAACCGACCTGTGATCAGGTAGAGTCTCTTTTAAAGAAGACTCTCCTTGACAGGAATTTCCAGCTTGTAGTAATGAATTTTCCAAAGAATCTACTTCGGAATCTTCATACTTAGCATGTTCTCATACCGGAACGTCTCAAAGCAGACAGCACGATAGAGTGAATCGGTGAATAAATATTCACAGATTGATGAGAAATTGATTTATATAAATCACTCGCATGTCATATGATAAACATTTTTGAGACACGACGAGAGTTTTATACTTTGAATCACATTTCCATCAAAAATACTTTTGTTTGAAGGATTATACACAATCAATGTGCTCGAAAAATTATTATGTGAGCACATTGAAAGGTTTTAGCAAAAGTATCCGTCAATCCATATCCTAAAACAAGTTTGATTCAATGTTGAATCGCACCATTGTTGCTTTCCAGTTGTCACTTGATCATTGATCCAAGATGGATCTCACATGTCACCTACCAAGAGCTTGAAAGATGTTTGCTCTAGAAGGATTTCCATCTTCATTGTGAATATTTTCATATCACTCGGATGTTCTGGCAATACCACAAGGATAATGTGTAGGACTCTAAATATTTTATCTTATTTTCCACATTGTGTGAAACAATAAGAATATTTGGAAGTGTGTCCTATCGAGATTTATGGATGATCTCTTGGCTTTAGACTCAATAGTGCGTTTTGATCCGGTCCTGGAGACTGGGGAGGCGTCTCCTGTTTTAGGTATCAACATAGCTCGCAATGAGCGGTTGATACATTGCACAGGGTTCCCCGTGAGAATGAAACAAGTTCTTTTAAGAGAACTTGAGTGGTTAGGAATTTTAGTGTAGTGCGTCACTGGGTCCATGACGTCTTGTCTTCCATACCGGTGTTACCTTAGTAACCGCCAGTAGCTTATGAATTGAACCCGGTTTATGTCCTAAGGTTGAATATATGGAGGGCTATTTCTTTTCACCCTTTCTCATTAAATTTCTTTTTCATTCTTCAACCCCTTCAGTGCTTACCGAGACTTCATCACTAGAACCTTGTTGGGTTTGTTCCAGTCCTAGCTCTATCTCAGTCCGCACTTTTCCCTTTTTCACTTTTCTCCTTTTTTCAATCATTCCTAAGGACTTCTAATCTATCTATGGATTGTCCCTGGGAAGATCCTTCCGGTTCTGGTGGATCATGGGAACTCATACCTAACCTTAACCATCCTTATAACTCCATGCATAAAGATAAATGGTCGGTCTTTGGTATTACTTCCACAAACGCCTTTTGCTCCCCCTCAATATGTGCATCGATATTCGAAAGTCTTTAGCACATATGTGGGAGCCTATTTATTGAGTCCAAAAGATCACTTTTGATTATCAGATTTCATATTTAAATCACATTCACTCCCCCGATCAAAAATTTCCAATCTTTCAAGATTTTGGATCTCAATTGATTTAAATAAGTTAGAAAACGTTTGGGAGAGAAATGCGGTCAGTTTTAATATTTTCTGATGAAAGGAACCTTTTTCTTGTTCCCCCTCAATCTGTGAGGGAGGTTGTTATGTGTCAGGTTTGATGAGTTTACAAAAAATATTAGAAGTTTTAATGAAAACTCTTTGAAAATGTTCTCATTCTGACACATAACCATCACAAATCGTTTTGTTGCAAGGTTTTTGTACAAAGTGTGGAGAGTTTTGATGATACATAAAATTTTGAGAAATCACTCTCCCCCTCAATTAATGACGGATGTTAGAACTGAAATATTTTCATAAAATATTAAAGTCATTGATTGAGTGAAAAATTTTATCAAAATTTAGATTCAATTTGATTTTCAATCAAAATCTCATGGTACCACCAAGTTTTGCACAAATACTTTCCGGAAAAATCATAGAAGGGAAAATATTTGACGATAAAAAGAAGATTTCTCTTCTTTATCAAGAAATAATGCACTGAAGCGTACATTAGATCGAGGGAACATGGATATAAAGTAATCCATGCCTAGGTGAACATCACTCGGTAAAAGGAACAACCGTCTTTTTGGCGACGTGTTTTCCCCATTTTGAAGAACGGGTTGCTATCTGAAGTAAAAGCAAGCCATAGTTTTGAAATCCGGGTTACAGCCTGAATTGACTGTAAGCCATTAATTTTTGAAGAATATTTTGAGATACGACATGTTTTAGGAAAAAAAAACTTTATTCGAAACCGAAAAACTCTTGCTCAAGCATATTTATGATTCCGTGTCATTATTGAATGACATTTCTAGAAACGTACATAATATTGATTACACAAGAGAAATGTCATGAGAAGAATATTTTTGGATTTTTTATGATTTTTCAGATTTTTATGGTTTTTATAGGTTTTATATTTTACTATTTACAATTTAGTATAATATATATACAAAGGATACCAAACAGTTTAAGAAGATGTTGACATGAGTACCAAAATGATAGTATCGTTCGGCTCGTTGTAGAAGTCAGTAGTCAACATCTCTTAAACTTTCACCACCAAAGCGTTCGAGGCTCCTGAATAATCGTCTGAAGCGGTAGATGCCATGACACAATATTAAACGGGATTTTACAACTCTTGTGACTTAAACCGAGAGGTCAAATCTTTCCTGGGATTTTACTAAAGTCAACAAAAGAAACAGAAAGATGTAATATGCGAGTAAGACTTAGAGAGAGATCTTGGATTAGTGACAATTAGTATTAAGTGTCAAGTCGCGACAAGTCAAGTTACAATAGATCCGATCGTAATAAGTCAAGTCGTAAAGATTAATTCACAACGTCAAATTACAATCAGACTAATCGAAACGACTTAAGTCACAACAATTCACCAAACACAAGTAGTTAACAAATCACTAGAATCTCATAACTGGGTTAATAGCTAGGCACCACCAAATCGCTGAGTTTTAGCCTCCTCAATGTGAAGCTTTGGTAGCATCCCCCCAAACCGACAATCATCTTCATGAGACCACTTCCTTAAGTATTACTGAAGAGATGCAAAAAGTCTCATTGTATAAAGCTCAGAAACCCAAAGAAAACGATAACACCGAAGTAACAGGGTGAACCACGGATCAACTCTGCGGTTATCAATCCCGGAATGTATGATGAAGCCCTATCACATGACCCTATTGTACGTCCCCGATGTTCACAATACTTTTGCGGTTTGGAGCAGATGTCTATTCACGGGAAATAAGATATCAACATCTTCATTTTATCAAATGCTTTCAAGTTATCTTACACATACCAACTCAATCCATATTGTACGCATGTATCCAACACAAGAAGAAACGATGACACCAAAGTAACAGGTTGAAGCACTGATCATCTCTGCGGATATCACCTCTGGAATATATGATTAAGCCCGATCATGTGAACCTGTTGCGCATCCTTGAGGTACATAAATCTCTCCCCTAATGGTTGCGATCTCATCGGAATCAGCATAACATTGTGTACATGAAGCATTAACCAGAAGCACTTTACCATAAATCATATCAGCTCATATGAAGATGTCGATAAGCAATATCATCTCACGCTCCAATTGTTCTTCTCAATATTTCTTTCCACTGAAAGTTTAAGTAGTATATGCCACAAGTATCAAGAGACTACTTCCCCCACGTAGTTGGAATAATACACCAAACGCCACGAGTTAAGACACTGATTATCTCTGCGGTTGTGACATTTGTCTTCCCGGCATAACTTCAATTAAGACGAAGTATTACGTTCATCATGTGTACTCATTATGCATTCAGATGTATGTCTCCTTCCCCCTTGCTTGTTTTGATACCTCAGAATCAGCAACACATGTTATGCTCATCTACTTGAAATTTAGTGAGAAGAACAACATTGGTATAAATGGATCTAGTGAGAATCAACTGCTACAAAAACATACTATGACTATCATTACCAACCCTTGTGTAGGCTATTTGAAGTGACCACTGATGAAGTAAACCCGATATACCAAATTTGAAACTGAAGAAGAATTCCCCAAATCCGTAACTTAAGCTTGCATTGTTTTTGATTAAAGAACGATGTAGAAGAATAAGTACAACACCTCTTGAGACTATCCACAACCGCATTTGCGTGTGACACTGAGCACTACAATATAACTCCTTGAAGTGATAGCTATAGCCCTTGAGTACTACAATGTAACTCCTTCCATCGGGTATAACTAGATAATCCAAGTCCCATCATAATTTTTAAGAGTTCACGCAAGTCATCAATCGATACATGAAGTTTCGATGATGAAATAAGTAGACGCCTTCGTAAAATACTCTTCAATCTCAATTAAGGGATGCTAAATAAACTCCATGATCACTTGACATTTCATGTCCAAATTGTTAGCTGTTTTGACATTTTAACTGACATTTTCCATAATGTACTTCGGATTGATTTACAAAGTGCACATTGGTAGGAACAACAATCCTTGATTTTAGAACGAAAAGACGGATCATTATTCATGTGTGCAACTTCGTAATCATGATAGTCATCTTCAACACCTTGAAGAATAACTGGAGATTGAGTCACTTGAAGTAATTTGAGTAATACTTCTAAATGGTGCATCTTGATCAATGGGGATTGAGGAAGGTGAACCAGTTGAGTCAACAGGAACCGAAGCAAGAGTCTCAGGCACTAGATAATCAACATTCATTGAAGCTTGGAAGTATTCATCAAACATAAGTTGAAACACTGAATCCCGCTCATCCTTAGTTAGTGGAACACAAGCTGTTGGAGGAGAGTCGTATGACCATTCTTCAAGCATCAATCAATAGTGGTATATTCACACTTCTCCCCCTCAAAAATTGCAAGCGAGGTTTGCCATTTTTGATTGGCTAAGTGAATAAGAATACAATCAATCATGTATTTTATTCACACTTCCCCCCTCAAAAATTGCATAGGAGATTGCCATTTTTGATTGAGCATGTGAATAAGAATACACTCAATCATGTAGTTTATTCTCTCTTCCCCCCCTCAAAAACTGCATACAAAGTTTGCCATTTTTGAACGAGCAAGTGAATATGAATTAAAGCAGAGATGAGTAGATCCACTTGATGACTGAACGAACATGGAGGAAGCATGAATCGTATTGTTGAGAATGGTCAAAACTAAGAAGCTTTCTCTTCTTCCGAAGATAAGGTGCATTGAATCGTACACCTTTCTTTTCTTTGATGAACGGGGCTTGAAGTGTTGTCAGCAGATGCCAAAATGATGACTTTGAAGACCGAGGATTGAATTGAGGTGTTCAAACGTCATAGTCGTTGAAGAACGAGGCCTGAACTGATGTATTCAGACGTCATAATCTTTGAAGAACGAGGCCTGAACTGATGTGAACAGACGTCATTGTACACATACATCAACATTGACATTCTAGATCTCCTGAAGCAGGAGATATGCTTGCTTTAGGCCTCCATACTTTGAGTCTTCTCATGTAGTGAATGATTGATGTACCTGCAACTGAGTAAGGACTACCTGCACTAACATCACAAACTTGATTGCATATATATGGGTTAGTGACAACAGTATCCAAACCCTTGGGGGTTTCACGGTCAACCATGGTTTTGCCATCAGTGAGTAGCTTTCCGGTAGGTATCCACTTAAGTCCAGCATTCTTAAAAATTCTACCAGTTGGGATCCACTTATGGCAAGGTCTAGGATTACTAAGCTTCTTATGCATAGTGGAAGGCTTATCGATATTCCTAGTCTCCAAAGATTTAGCAGTTTGTATCCACCTAGGAGAGATTTTAGGTTTGTTTTGCTTCTTATGCATTGTGGATGACTTACTATAAATCCTAGACTTAACAGGTTGAACCTTAGCAGTGTTCCTCAATAACTTAGGAGGGATCGTAAGAGGTTATGAACCTAAGATACCATCCTTATGAAGTAGTGCCTTTTTCCTCTCCTTTTCTAGGTCATAGTTCTTGTACAAGTCATTTATATCATAAGTGTTTTGAACATTAATGCTAGGTTTCGACACTTTTATCGAACTAAACCTAGAGAAGCTTAACGGAACTAGAAGCAATTATCCTAGGCAAATAATGTGGAGTGACTGGTTTTGTCAAAACTTGTTCCGCATCAACTTGGGAGGCAAATCGTGTTTTGAAAGTTTTGGTCGTTCAGATCTAAAAGCAGTCGATTGTCTAACAACCGATTGGTTTCTATTTGATTTAAAAATTGGTTTCCCCAAGATTGATGGTTTTGCAAACTTAGTGTTCACACTATTCCCTGTTGCTTTTCTTAGCTCGTTCTATAATGCTGTTATTATGAAACCCTTTTCCTGGAGTTGAGCTTTGAATTCATCATTTTTGGCAGTCAAAGAGGTTGTTTGTTCTATCGACTTAGTTCTCATTTCTTTGATTGACTCATTCAGGTTTTTACAATGCTTTTTCAAAGACTCATTTTCCAAAAGTAATTCAGCCACTTTTTGCTCAAAGATTCTAGTTGCAATAACATCACTGTCATGATTATTCTTAACTTCATTACACATGTCACACATTTAAGTAATACGTGTTTTCAGGTTGTTGATTGCCAAGTTCTTGGTTTCGAGCTGAGATTTCAAATCATTAATCATAAAGAATTCACGGAAGTCAAGAAGTTCCGGATTTTTACATGGTTGGTTAGTTTGAAAAGATTCTTCCTTTTGTTGCATTGCAATTTCAAGTGAAATACAATGTTTTTCAAGTTATAAAAATCTGTTATAAAGTTCATTAAAAACTTCTTTATCAACCATATCCTTTGATTTAAACATCTCAGCTTTAAACAAAGAACTTGACTTATCATCATGTTCAGCATCCTGAATTTTCTCCCCCTTTATGACTCATATTTGTTGAATTAGAAATGGTATTGCTATCAGTCTTTTCCAACAAATTTGTGTCATAATTGGGCTTAATATGATCAGTATGCTGTCGTTCCTTAGAAAGCACATTATGATGATAAGTTAAGGGTACCTCAGCACATGACTCATGTTCTTTTACCGGTCTAAAATCTGCATCTGTATCATGTGTAACAAGAGTCACTGAACTGCGGGTAGTGTCAAGCTTAGCAGTCTCTGATCCTTTGCATTCATTGATAACTGATCCAACATCAGATGCTATACCCGAATCAACAATACCATCACATGATTTCACCCGACATGCCTTCATCTTGTCATCATACATAGGTGTGTGTTGTGCTCTTTCCTCAATGAACCTCTTCACATTACCCATGAGTTGGAGAAGAGTGTCTCTGAACGTGTCAACCTCTATTCCCGTGTGATCAGCAAAACACTTTTTCTTCATCTGACTCTCGTAGTCATATTCCATAGTGGATTTCGAATCGATGAACACTTGGAGTTGTTTGTTGATCACACAAAGGGCAGCAATGGATCCGATTTTGGAATTTTCCCCTTGGTCAAGTAGTTGTTGTAATTGATCTAAGTTAAGAATCATTGTGTCTGTGAAAGTCTGAACATCTTGACCAAAGAGTATTGCAAATGCACGTTCGAATCCCATCTTGAATCCAGTTCCCTCTAAGAGTACCGAGAGGTGTGAATGAAGTTGTCAAAAACATTCAATGCAACAATCTTTTGCATTATCGAGCAATTTAAGTGACTGATGAAACTCTTCAACTTGAGAATTCGAGCACGATGATTCCATATTAGCAGTAACAGAATCAAACACATTTATTTGTTGTACAAGGTTGAGAGTCATATGTTTACCATCCATGTCGTACAGTTTGAGTATCTCAGTGATAACCGAATCCGACGAATTTGACATGATATGAACGTGCACGGGGATTTTACAATTCTATGATTTAAACCGAGAAATATGTTCTTTCGCGGGATTTTACAAAATCCAGAAAAAACCATGAAACAATGCTTAATTGAATGTGGTAAAGAAAGATTGTTGATGACGCGAACAAGGATGAGATCTAGTAGAAAATAAAGGAGTGAGATTTAGTTATCAAACAAGACTATGTAAGTCGCTTACGCTTTCACAATACCAAGCCCAAACGTTAACACCACACGAGCCCGAATAACCTCAATTCAAAATAATAACCAATCACGGGTTCTTGACTCTCAATCAAAACCGTGATCCAAACTTTTGTTCAATAATTACTACACTTTAGATAGATCGAAGTTTATCCCTTATGTTCAAACAAATTCATTCCTTGTTGAATAAACGGCTCACACAACACACAATTAAGTTCGAGTAAAGAACGAATCACAAAATTCGTCCCTAGTAATTAACAGTAGCCGGACAACAAAAAAATGTAAGCCCAATCACCGAGATTTCATTTAAACTTTAGGCCTAAGACCAATGAATACCAATCACAGTCCAAATAAGAGTAGAAGCCCAAGACCCAATCCTCCAGCCCAACGCAACTTGTCCCCTTGTTCACCACAACTCACGGCCCAAATCCAAACATACAGCCCAACCAACTAATTAATCTTAACCCTAAAGTTTCAATATAAAATACTCACTAGTCTAAACATAACCCTAATAACCCTTAATTAAAAAAACTATGCAGTCACAACACACAATACAGTATCCTTTTAACCAAAACCAATATCAGCCACAAAGAAACTTTTCTGCTTATCTCTGGTACGATTAAATCCTAAACATACAACTATTCGTCCCTTGTTTTTGTTTAATCCGAGCACAAACATAACCAGATTTTGTTTTCTTTTGTGTGTAACCAAAAGGAGATTCGCGGTAGGCTTTTTTGTTTAGCTTCTTGTTTTTATTATTGTTCAAACCGAATGAAAGAAGAGATGAGACTACTGAGTTTTGTCTTTCTTTTGATGTTCAAAAATTAAATAGAAGCTTGTACTTCTCAAGGATCGATGAGGGTGACTCTCTTGTTGTTTTGATCTTTGAATGAATTGATGTGCTTACAAAGAGATGGTCTGAGATCTTTGGTTGTTCTTTTTCATTTCGTTATATGTTTTCCCTTTCGTTAATTTTCTGTTATCAATCGAATGACAAGTAGAGAATGAAACACAATTGTTGTTGTTCTTTACTTTTAAGATTCAAAAATATAAGCATAAGATCTATGATGAAAACTCTTGTGATTTTGTTATCAAAACAAATCTTTGATAACACTAAAGAGAGAAACAGAGATCTTTTGTCCTTGATTAGAAGTGAGATGGGTTAAGTGACTGATGAGAGTATATGTGAGATGGGTTGAAGTGATTTGTTTAAGCTTTAGTTCAGATTTGATAAGTTGACTTTTGTTTGTTATTGGTTATGAATCTGGTAACCGCAACAAAACGAACGAGGTAATCACTAAAACGGAAACCGCAATCAAGATCTAACCACTAGGACAAAATAGTTAACCGCAAATTAATGAGCTAACCAAAAATTAGATGTACACGCTAAAATGGAAACCGCAACATTAAGAGTTAACCGCAACTTGGATCTGAGGTAGACGCAAGCATGAAGTAGTGATATAACCTCAAAGTAAATTAGAGCAAACAGCAAGTTTTTATATTTTGAGAACTCCAAATCAGTCACTATCTTAATCTTTTGGCTTATTCTCCTTTTTGGACAAAAATCAAACGTGATGTTAAACACTGACAGTACTTGTCCACCAAAAAAAACTAAACGCAAACAAAAAAATGTGGCCTAAACGCTGCCAAGAACACCAACAGTCCAAAAACTAATCCAAGCACTAAACACAAATCACTAAAGTACGAACTTTGTTGAGGCAACATGATCAAGATCTCTTTATGTTTTAATGATGACAAATAAACCATCGAAACACATAAAATAACAACGTTAGCTCAAAATCGCCGGAGCAAATGTCTGCTCCTAGCGCGCTGCCCGCGCGTCAACGCGCGGGTGACGCGCCAGGAGTCTGTATGGTTCCGTGCGAATTTTGAAAGTCGACTTTCCTCTTACCCGACAAATTTGGATCTTTCAAAACAGGTATGAATATGTTATGTGCTTAATTGAGAACACTCGAAATGAGTTTTGAGATTTGAGATAGCCTATTTTTAGAACACCCATTTACGGGAGAACGCCAACTCATGATTTCTAACTACCGCCACTAGCCAAGGCTTTTCTAAACATAGGGAGCTTGTATATTTCACGAAACATCATGTTGAAGCATCCATATGCTCATATCCCGTGCTTACGTCTTCTCTAATTACGTAACGGGTTTACTCCCTTATTGGTCAAACTAAGTCAAAGGTCACTTTGCGTAAATGCATCCTTTCCCACTTGGGTTATGCTTTACATCAAGGCAAAGCACTTAACTTGTTTGAACCAAGGTATTAGTTGAGAACGTCGAGTCGTGGAAAGTCACGAGATATGAAACTACGGATTCTCGACGTTGTGTTACTTGAACTTATAAGTAACCTATGATTTTCTCAACTTATAATCTTAATTGTCTAAATCTTTTCTTCTTAATAACAATTAAATTATGTCTTAATCCTCTCTTAATCTCATTTATACATAAGACAAAACCAATCATATCCAATCATATCCAAATAAAATATTTTCTTACACAATCTCTTACACCCTTACATATTCCCTTACACACTACATCCTAACCATCCATTCCCTTACAACACATCTCAACCCCTTATTTTCAACACATGGGGAATTGTTTGAAACCCTAATGAGGCTTCTCCCATCCTAACCATCGAATTCAAATCAAACACATCTCAACCATCTATCCAATCCCTCTTCCCTATACTACCACATGTGTTTGATCATAGCCATTGAATTCAAACCAAAAAAATCCTAACCATTGATCCAACCTTTCCCCCCAAGCAAAGGAGGCTCCCTTTGATCTCATCCATCCATTTAAAATGAAACCATCTCAACCCTCCATTTCTCCTTTCCCCCCAAGCAAAGCATATTCCTTGGAATATCCTTTTAACCCTAACCTAGGCAAGTGTGATCTTAGCCATCCATCTCTAATGAGATCATCTCATCCATCCACATCTCTCCACATGCCAAATTGTTTGAAAACCAAGGGAGGCTCCCTTTGATCCTAGCCATCCAATTCAAACCATTTCATCTCAACCCTCCATCACATTCTTCCCCCCCCCCCCCCCAAGCATTGGAATATTCTTTGGCATATTCTTTCTCTCTTTTCTATGCCATGTGAGGGGATACACTTCTACCCCTTCCAAATTACCCTATCTACACTTTAAACCCTTGGTAATTTGGTTTCTCTTTAAACACTTCACAAATGATTTTCCAAATTGGCTATTTGAAACGTAAACCTTAGAATGATTAATGTTAAGGTTTAGTGTGAAGTATAATTGGGGGTTTAGCAAGGATAGGTATTTGTAAGATCCAAATACCCAACACTTGGGAAAAAGTTACAGACGCCTGGCGCGCTGCCCGCGCGTTGACGTGCGGGTGACGCGCCGGCCTCGGTAAAATTTCCCAAGTTTGGGTTCTTGGCCTATAAATACCACCCTTGCCTATTGTATTCCTCACCCCTTGCCATTATTCTTTCTCTCTAGGTTCTTTCTCTCTAAACACTCTCAAATCTCTCAATCTCTCTATCTCTAATCTTGTGTTCTTGATTTTCACACTAACATCTTTAGAAGAACACATATCTTTGCAAGGGAAGAATCACAAGAACCTAATCCACTCTTGTGATTGTGTCGAGGGTCTTCTTATCTTTACCCTTTCTACTACAATCGAGTCTCTAGGTTAGGTTAGGACTTGATTGAACAAACATTCATTCATCCATTCAATTGTTTGTAAGGGAAGTCTTGTGTCTTGGTGACCAAGCCTAGATCATTGGGGATCTAGTTAGGGTTTGATACTTCCGGATGGAAGTCTTGCTAGAGATCTTTGTGATCCTTAGGTAAAGTCGAATCGTGAGATTCTTTTGGTTGGTTTTCGAGGGCGGAATACCGTGAGAGTAACTCCTTCTTTGTGAACATCAATATTGGTGAATATCGGTGGAGTGAATTGTAACGGTTTGTAATCCACCGAAAGGATAATACTAGTGAATAGTATCGGAGTCGCGGATTCGCAACTGGACGTACAGATGGTATAAACCCCCCATCCCGAACCAGTATATATCGTGGTGTCTCTCTTTACTCGCTTTATATACTTTGTTTGTGTTTGTAGTTGTTTGGATTGATTACACAACCACTTGGTTTCTTTGATGCTTAAAGTTTTTAAACGTCATAGAAGCCTAAGAAACCGTATTCACCCCCCTCTACGGTTCTACAAACTTGAAGCAAAACAAACTCAAACTATGGAGAAAGTAATGAAGATGTAGAGAAAACAAGTCGAACCACAAAAATAAACCACAAAGCCAAGTACAAATCCGAGAAAAACAAAGTCCTAAGATGAAATCATGGCTCTTGATACCATTTGTTGAATATACTCAATAATAACTAGTATGGTGTTGTGGTTATATTGATTTAAGTATGAAAGAAAACTAGAGAGAGAAAGAAGTTGGGAGGTTTCCTAGAGAGAGAAAGAGATGAGAGAAAATATGGAAGATTAGATTAAGTGAAATGGAAGCTCCAACCCTCTCCACATTTGGAGAGGGGTATTTATAGTTTCCTAAAAAAAATAGATAAAACGCCCACACCTGGGCTGTGGATCAGGCATACAGTGGGTAAAGACACGTCCTTCTTTCACGGTGTTACTTAAACTAAACTGATATCTAAAAACTAAACTAACTACGAGCTAACTTAATGCTATTACAATATTTAGGTGACCGAGTCTTTTATAGGAATATTTGTATTCCTAACAGTATCAATCAAATAAGCTATGGACTACTGACACTTTGGCTGGTCAGTGAAAACTAAAAGGACTTAAAAAAACTGAACACCTACTTTTAAGCTACTGTAAAAGTTATTATCATCTACCTAAATCAGCTAATAACTATTAAACAACATATACAAGCTATCAAAAAACACACAACTTACTTCAACTTAACTTACAACAGTATCATCTAAGGCAGTATTTGGAATTATAAAAAACTTAATATAAACATCCTATAAAGCTACTAGCCACTACTAGAACAATAAATGTGGAACAATATCATTACTATGTTCAACAAAACCTTATGCTTACCATGTATTAGATATGGATACCTTACTTATATTACTAAAATTTAAACACATTCATATAACCAATAAAATATACAGTTAAAACGGGCTTTCGGGCAAAGGTACACATACTATTAAGTATACTTACATAACAAGATATCAACTGATGTCGTCTAATAAACCAGTATAAAATTAGTTAAAACAGATAATGGTAACAGGTAAAAAACAAACATGCACAAATAGTATCAAAAACCCCATGAATTAATCAAACAAGTAACATAAGACAGTCACAAAAACAATCCTAAAACAAAAGACACTAACAACAGCAAAACAAAAACAGAAAACCCAACACTAATAACTTTCAATATTCCAAAAGATTGTGTTAATCTTCAACTAGAACCATTTGACGAGCAACAGCAGCAACAACTCTATCATAATGATCGTCCTCAAAAACATCCTTAAATGGATGGACTTCAACGCCATTGTGATCAAAAACAGTTAAACGGTACTTATAATCACCAAGGTAACAAAGGACCATCTTTTGACCCTCCGCGATATTATCCTTCAATAATAATAACTCCCAAGCCTCACCATCAAACCCGTACACCTTTCCGCTAATAACATGCCCATCAACATGATAGCTAGCATGGCAAGTTACAACACTAATAGGAAGAGAAACTCTGCTATTCAAATGCTTGAAAAAACCCTTAGAAAACAACTGAAACGCAAACATAAAAACATGTTAAAAAAAAAACAAAAACAAAAAAAAAACAAAAAAAAAAAGAAAAAAAAAAAGCATGAAAGAATATAACAAAATTACCTGGACACTCTTGCTATATGAGGACGCGACACGAGTGAGCACGACCGCGAAAATTATCACCAAGGTCTGTAGTCATTCCTTCCAAATTATAACCTGTAACTCTCAAATACTTATTACATACAGATCTAAAGTGTATATTCCAACCATCAATAACACCTTTTGAAACTTTGTATGAATCCCAACTTTTTCCATAAATTTAACAATAACTAGCCAACATCCTTTGTCATGAGAGTAATCTTCTTAACATCACCACAACTAGCAAAGTACATAAACTTCATAGGAACAACCTACAACAAAGTAACCAATCCAAATCAAAAAGCAAAAAATAAATAAATAAATAAATAAATAAAAATAATAAAGAAAAAACGATACAAAGACAGATTATATTACCAAACCCCCAACATATTCTTTGACAAACTTATATTCACAAACAAACTCCATGTAAACAAATAAACAAAAAGAACAGCCGATCAATTTCAATAGACAACTAAAAAAACCGAGAATAAAACATTGTTTAAATAGACAAAGAGAAAAACAATCATATCCTAATACAATTACAAAACAAATATACAAAACATAATAAGCACAATCCTAATCTTATACAAATTAAACAATAAAATTTAGGATTTGAAATACCTGGGACAAAAAGATACTTACACTAATTTGATCATAGCACCAAACTACAATTGATAATTGAAACCTGTAAACTAATCACCCTTTCTATCAATAGAGTAGTTGAAGTGAGACCCATGGGTTTGTGTTATATTATAGAATAGAAATTGCAAGTAAGGATATGTTTGACTCAAACTCAAACACCAATTAATAAAGGAGTAAAAAAAATACATATTTAAAACAACACTATATACCGTACGATTCACATTTATATATATATATATATATATATATATATATATATATATATATATACTTTACATCAACAATAAAAAAAATTGAGCCAACACAAAAAAAACAAACGGAAAAGCCAACAACAATGGGCAATCGATCAACCAAATCAACAAAAACCAAAAAAACCAACACCCAAAAAAGTACCAGGCGACAAAAATCCATAATCTTAAAGAACTAAAACCAAACACAAAGACCAACTACAGAATAAAAGTTAAAGCAATTCGCGTATGGAAAAGTTACTACATGGAAGCACCATCAAAAGGCAACGAAATCAATGCACAGATATGGGGTGAACCGGTATTAAACTACAATATCAATATGATCTTAATGGACGAAGAGGTATGCATTTAAACGTCTTTATATGTCAATGTTTTCGTAATTAATTAAGCATTACGGCATTAGTTAATAATTGTTTTTAATTAAGAGGTATGTTATCGTAATATCAATATCGTCTTAATGTTTTTGATAATAAATATATTTATTTGATTTCATGTGTTAACGATACATTGTGGTTGACTTTATCGTATTAAACCTATTGACCTCTTAATAGAAAAAATGTAACTTTAATCGACCCGTTCATAAGAGAATGTGTCTTTAACGTTCACCTGCATGATACATCTTCAAAGTTGGAGAGATAGAACTAAAAGATTAATATCCAAAAAGTTGGAGAGATAGAACTAAAAGATTAATATCCACAATCTCTAATGTCAATCCATAAAACTGATGTCGATCACTTGTATAAGAAGATGCCATACATCTTAGTACCCAATGTTTCAATGGTCTTGATTTGAAGGCATATACAAAAAATTGTATGCATTTGTGTCTAGCTCTCCCTTTCAAGATGTATATACTGTTGGAGTGTATATTAGTATTATACCAAAATCTTGAGTGTATATTAATATTATACTAAAATCTTGACGTAACGCTGATAGGTGGGTTTTACTATACAACTGACCCCAATACTAAATTAACAATCCAATACATTGTGGTGATAATCATAATAGAATGTGACCTTAGAACAAAAATACTAATTTTAAAATAGGTTTTGTTTGTATAGTCTTCTTAATTACGACCTGTTGTTCCAAAAAGGGCTAGCGGCGCAGCTTGTTGCCCGTTGGCCTTCAACCGCTATGTAAATTCTATTTTGATGTATATACTCGAATACAAAAAAAAATGTTTATTCTCCTACAAAATTTTAGGGTACAAAAATTCATGCGTGCACAAAATTACTACACAATATTCAAACGTGCATATGAGAAAACACTAAAAGAAGGAGCTACACTAATTATAAGTGACTTTAACTGTGTGCCCAACCAAGCGTTGATTAGGCTAACAGAGAACAACGCAAAAATATACTTCAGGAAAGATACTTCTGTTACAGTTACAGACAACTTCGAAACCGAAAACGACGGTTTCGAGTTTGTTTCGTTCAAGTCAATTATCAACAACAGAATCAGCAAGGATACAGCTTTTGGTAATTTATAATAAATATTAAAATTTCATATTTCAAAAACGAATAAAAACTAACATGAAATTAAATTTACAGATGTGCTTGGCCAAATAGTCTCAAACAAGAAAGTCAAACAAGTCACCGTGGACAAGAAACCAACAAGCCTGATTGAATATGATCTCCAAAACACAAGGTTCGTAATCAACACTTACAAAATATAGTTATTGCCTTTACTAACTTTGTCATTTATTTATAACAGCGGCCAAAAGATACGAAGTATTTTATGGGAAGATGATGCTGATGCTTTACAAGACTACATCGACAAAAATATCACAAGAACCGACCCAATCGTCATGATTCTCCAGCTAGCCAAAATTAACACATGGGAAAGTAATAATTCTTCCTTTCAAATACATTTTAAACCAAATGAAAATTTAGATGCACTAATATAATTACTGAATGTAAACATAAATGCAGACAAACAACAAGTATCAAGCATCAACAATGCATCGAAGATTTATATCAACAACAACAACAAACAAATATCTTTGTTCTAAGAAAGGTAAGAACATTACAACATAAAGAAAAAAAAACTTAGACACTATGATAATCTATTATTGTTTTATCTCAGATTACAAGAAAACATATCAAAAGAAACATGCGAAGAACCACAACTAAACCTAACAACTACCTTCAATGCCAAAAAACAAGAAAAGGCATTCACAAAGACTAACAAGGTATGTTACACTAAAACTACGTTCATTTTATAAACGTAAATTCATATAATATAATTAACTATTTCATTCTTCTATCTATTCAGATGACAAACAAAATAGACCTTCCAAAAGACCACGGTCATAATACAAAGGATACCATAGTCATCGAAGATTCAGAAGACGAAAAGGTAATCAAAAAAACAACCGTCACATAATTCACATACTTTATTCATAAAATTAACTGAAACTATAATATTATAACCAACCACCAAAACATAATTTCATTGCACTCATTGTTTCAACAAAAGCATTTACACATAACATACAACAAAATTATTTGATGTATACATTTTGACACAGATTTATGACAATGAGAGCCCCCTTTTAAAGAATATAAAAAACTGCATCAAACAACACATTAAAAGTTGGAGCTACAAAAAAAAAAAAAAAAAAGAAAAGAAAAGAAACGGTTCAAATGTTCTAGATGTTGAAGCTGGTAATGTTGAAGATTTGTGGACAAAGACCAAAAATGTAAAAACTGTTAAATATTACGTATAAACATTAATAGGTAAATGTCCAGTATTGAACTCGAGACCTCGGGATTGCACACAATACAAACGAGAGTCAAAGATTAATAAATATTAATTGTTGGATATATTTATTAATAACACAAGTTTAAGGACTAATGGTCGTTAGTTATTAATTGTACGGACTAACTATCGTTAAAAGGAAACGAAAAGGACTAGATTGAAACTTGGTAACAAGAAGGATCCGGAACACCCTCTTTGGGTGTGTGGCCGGTCGATCAAGGCCCCAGGGGGCAACCCATTGCTCTTGCTTGCTCTCCAAGTTTTAACTAGTATATAGACAAACCCAAGGGTCATACTTTCTCACCTTTTGTGCACACACAATACCCTAAAGTTTTCTCTTTCCCTTCTCTTGTTTCCAGCCGATCGAACACCCCTAAATACTAAGGGTTTCGATTTTTGTTTTATAAAAACAATAACTTGTGTTTAATCTTGCAATTAATTTGATTCGGTATTAGTTTGTGTGTACAAGAACGAGGTAACAACTCATTATAGTTGTTATCAAGGAAACGATCAATAAAAAGGTAAGGGATTGATCATTGATTCATAAACCCTAATTAGGGTTCAACAATTAATTCAAGATTTGCTTATTTGATTCTTGTTCGGGCTAGAATCACCACGGTACGTTCCTATTTATGTTTTAGTTAATATTATGTGTTATACTTGATCCTAGCTTCCGCATACGTGTACTTTGATTATTAAATTCTAACAGTGGCATCACGAGCCATGTATAACATGTAATTGTTTTAGATACATGTTTTGATCTAGGGTTTTTCTCTTATATTTTAAAAAAAAAAATTGAAACCCTAACCCTAATTTATGGGGGCGTCGATTTTCCACTTAAAACCCTAATTAGGGTTTGTGGTTTATTTGATTAATTTGTAATCACTAGAAACCTTAGGTCTTTAACCGGTTATGTGAACGTATCTTGTGACCTATGTGCTAATTGTTTTTTTTATTATTTGTCACATGTTTTAGATAGATCTAAAATTGGGGAAGACTCCAATACATATATATTAAAATCAATTTATATGCTATGTGGTGTGTATATTAGCTTTGGCCTACACAATTAATTCGTCAATGTATGTAACTCTCTTCCATTAAGAGGAGAAGGCCTTAGTTGATTACATGCATTATTATACCCAGACTTGATTTTGTTAGGATCTTTTCTAATAAGGATTGCATGTGGCTAATTGTTTCACTTTATTTATTATTGGTTGTTTTGTTTTCTTCGAATACTTGTTTTATTGTTAATTGTTTGACATGATGTAAGCAATAAAAGGGTGATTTTTCATAAAGAAAATAATAAGGACTAATAATGGTGAAACCCTAAGTGATAAAGATTGAATCTTGCGGAGTCTTATATGCCAACAACGGTTCGCTTCGCACGGTAATTCGCTCCAAGGCGAGACTAGCAAAATTTATACTTTATTACATGTTTTGAGATTGAATCCATAAAATTTTGCTTGATTGATGTTTTGTACAAACATGCTTTTAAAAGTAACTCTTTTAAGACAAAATTCATAATCGTAATATGAAGGCTTAGAAAAGAGCCTTAGAGTCTGCCTTGGTTATCACACTCTTGAATACGTCTTAAACGAATTTATTTTAAAATCATTCTTGTAGAAAGTCATCTTAGGGTTTTTTAAACCTCAAGTAAAACTGTGTATTAATTTCAAGAATTGGTAATAAATGTTTTTTTTGAAAACTTATGCTATAGAGATGAGTGCATGCATCTTTATACATATTTTGATTGACATATCAAAATTGAATACCCTTAAAATTTAAGTTACATGCCATCTATCTATAAGGAACACTTGGAATTCTAATTTAGTAAACATGAGACCTAGGCTAAATTATTATAACAAGGTAAAATTCTGTTAATGCGTGAGACCATAGATAGTAATTTTACAGTTTCTAAGGTAGACGACTTAATTAAGTTGTACGTGAGACCTAGAACTTAAGGCATGAGATGAGATGAAACATGCTTACAATGCAAATTGATGAATCAATTTGATGTAAATCCCATAATGATCTAGGAATTGGAAATCTTGTTTGCCAATTATTGTTCGACAGTTTACCATCTTTTATACTTTCACCACTAGCAGATCAACTGATGTGGTGGAATCTATGTAAAGTTGGATCCTAGATTTTCATGAAAATTTTGGTAGTTATATGAATATAGCCTATGGGTATTTTATTTTGTTGATGATATTTATTATCGAAAATACTAATGTTTAAACTTTTATCTGTAGATATGGCTCAATCCGATAACCCAACGGTGACTTCTGCTTTCAAGAGTCATCTTGAAAGAGAAAAATTGACTGGAAAGAATTTCAATGATTGGCACCGTTCGCTCAGAATTGTCTTGAGGGCGTCCAGAAAGCTAGAATACTTGACCGATGAATGCCCTGCTGAGCCTGCTGCTACTGAACCAGAAGCAGTTAAGGCGGCATGGAGGGTGGAGCATGCTAAGTTTAATGAGGTTGCTTGTTTAATGCTCACTAGCATGAGTGCTCAATTACAAAAGAAGTTTGAGTACTACTTTCCTAAAGACATGATTGAAGAACTTCAAAAGTCTTATGAAAAGTCTCCTGCAGTTGAATTGTATGATGAACTTAACAAGCTACACAACTGCAAGCATGGTGATGGTAAACCAGTTGAAGATTATGTGAATGAGATGAAAGAATATTTTGATCAACTTCACAGAATTATATTTGGTTACCCCGACAATGTGCAAGTGCACTTGATCAACAGGTCCCTTAACAAGGACTTTGCTGGTTTTGTGCAGAATTTCAACATGCACTGCTCGAGGAAGACAGTCTCATAATTACTCGCATTCCTTGTTGATTGTGAGAAAAGTCTACCAGCCAAGGTCAAGGCCCCTACCCCGCAAGTGTTGGCGATTCATGGGGGGAGAATCTAGAAGAAATCGCATGTGAACAAAGGCAAAGGGAAAGGTGGTAAAGGCAAGCAGGTCATGGCCTATCAACCACAACCCAAGATGAAGAAGCATCAGCCTAAGCAGAACAAGGTGAATCCGCCAAACAAGAAGGATCAGGCTTGTCACCATTGTCATGAAAAGGGCCATTGGAAGCGCAATTGTCCTCTCTACATTCATGACTTGCGACTCAAGAAGCAGGGTAATGAAGCTGGTAACCCTAGTTCATCAGGTGCGTTCTTTATGATTGAATTATTCACTCTTACTCCTAAATTGAATTCATGGGTATATGATACGGGATGTGGCATTCATATTTGCAATACCTTGCAGGGGTTCAGAGTTGAGAGAAAGCTGGCCTATGGATAACAATTCTTGTCTGTGGGTAACGGAGCGCATGCAGGAGTTGAAGCTATAGGAGTTTTTAATTTAGTGTTGCCTTCGGGCTTAGTACTATCTTTAAATAATTGTCGTTATGCACCGTCAATTGTTAGAGGTGTAATTTCATTTTCATGTTTGTTAAACCTTGGTTTTGAGCATACTATTTCTAGCAATGGAATTTCAGTTTCTTTAAATGGTGTTTTTTATTTTAATGCTATTGCTATGAATGGTGTCTTTGAAATTGATATGAATGATAATGATAATGCTTTTGTTAAAAATAATTCAATGTATAGCATCAATAATAACAGAATCAAGAAAGGTCTGGATTCGTCTTATCTTTGGCATTGTCGACTTGCTCACATTAGCAAGGCTCGCATGTAAAAGCTGCAACATGATGGGCTTTTAGATAAGATCAATGATGAATCATTTGATAAGTGCGAATCTTGCATTACTGGGAAGATGACAAAGAAACCCTTTAAAAATAGGATTGAAAGGGCTAATGATCTACTTGGTCTTATTCACACAGATGTGTGTGGACCACTTAGACATGTGTCAAGGAGAGGTGTTAGCTACTTCTTAACATTTACGGATGATTACAGCCGTTATGGTTATGTTTATTTACTTAAACTTAAGCATGAGGTATTTAAAACATTCAAAGTGTTTAAAGCAGAAGTAGAGTTGCAACCTAGAAAGAAGATTAAAGCTCTTCGATCCGATAGAGGTGGTGAATACCTGAGTCAGGAGTTCATAGATTACTTAGCTAAGGAGGGAATTGTCCAGCACCTTACTTCTCCATATACTCCACAACAAAATGGTGTATCTGAGAGAAGGAATCGTACATTGCAAGACATTATACGATCTATATTTAATCTAACAACTCTTCCTTATTTGTTTTGGGATTATGCCTTAGAATCTGAAGTTCGCATTCTTAATATGGTTCCAAAAAAGAAGGTTGATAAGACTCCATATGAGTTATGGACTAGAAAAGCTCCTAACTTGTCTTATCTTAAGGTCTGGGGTGGTGAGGTGTATGTTAAACGTGACTCAACAGACAAACTCCAACAAAGATCTGTGAAGTGCATCTTCATAGGATACCCTAAGGAAACTATGGGTTACTACTTTTATTACCCACCTGAAAACAAAGTTTTTGTTGCAAGATATGGAGACTTCTTGGAAAAGGAGCTAATATCTCAAGAATTCAGTGGGAGAGTATATGATCTGGAAGACGATCATGAAGATGTAGCACCTTCTGAAAACACTAGCCAACTTCCTGTGGAACCTGAAAGTTTAGGTCCTCCACCTGAAGTTGAAGTGGTTCCCATTCGTAGGTCAAATAGACCTGTGAAAGCACCTACATGTCTATGTCTTAATGTAGAGTATGAGGAAAACTTGCTAGGGGATCTTGATGAACCTACAAGTTATAAAGCTGCCATGAATAGTTCTGAAAAGGAAAAATGGCAGGTTCCTATGAATGGGGAAATGCAATCCATGAAAGACAATGAAGTCTGGGAAGAAATAGACCTACCTCCGGGTGCCAAGTTAGTTGGGAGTAAATGGCTCTACAAGAAAAAGACTGGTATGGATGGCATTGTACACACCTATAAGGCCCGTTTGGTAGCTAAAGGCTATACTCAAACTTTTGGTGTTGACTATAAGGAGACCTTTTCTCGTGTAGCTGACATTAGGGCTATTATGATTCTTATAGCCGTAGCCGCTTACTATGACTATGAGATTTGGCAAATGGATGTCAAAACCACCTTCTTAAATGGTCGCCTAGATGAAGACATCTATATGGCGCAGCCTGAGGGGTTTGGGAATCCAGAATTCCCAAATCGTGTATGCAAACTTCAAAGATCCATTTATGGATTGAAGCAAGCATCTCGACAATGGAATAAGAGATTTGACAGTGAGATTAAAAAGTATGGATTCACTCAAAATCTTGATGAGCCATGTGTATATCACAAAGCTAGTGGGAGTAATGTAATTTTCCTTATTTTATATGTTGATGACATATTGATCATGGGAAACGACATTCCAAGTTTGCAAAAGGTTAAGGGATATCTTGGAAGTTACTTTTCTATGAAAGATTTAGGGGAAGCTACATTTATTATGGGAATCAAGATATATAGAGATAGATCTCAGCGATTAATTGGATTAAGCCAAAGTGCTTACATTGATAAAATATTGAAGAGATTCAATATGCAAAATTCCAAGAAGGGATATTTGCCGATGTAAGAACAACATGGCTTGAGCGAGAAAGTTTGTGCTTCAACACCTGAAGAGGTGCAACGCATGAAGAGAGTCCCTTATGCTTCGGCTGTGGGATCTATTATGTATGCGGTGAAAAGCACAAGGCCTGATGTGGCATTTGCTCAGAATTTAACCAGTCGATATCAGCAGAATCCAGGTGAAAAACACTGGACTGCTATTAAGAATATTCTTAAGTACCTTAGGGCTACTAAAGAGATGTTCTTAGTTTATGGGGGTACTTCATTTGAAGAACTTGATGTTACAGGTTACTGCGATGCTTCATTGGAAAGGTGATAAGGATGATACGAAGTCTCAGACGGGTTATGTCTTTGTCATTAATGGAGGAGCTGTGGATTGGAGGAGCAGAAAGTAGAGTGTACTAGCGATGTCTGCTACAGAAAGTGAGTATATAGCTGCTTCAGAAGCTGCAATGGAAGCTGTTTGGATTAGGAAGTTTGTTTCAAGGCTTGGGGTTATGCCTTCGATTTGACGACCTATAAAAATGTATTGCGACAATTCAGCTGCAATTACATTTGCCAATGAACCTGGAATCATGAAAGGCACAAGACATTTCCCGATTAAGCATCACTATGTTCGAGTACAAGTCGAAATAGGTGAAATCGAAATGCTCAAAGTTTACACAGATGAAAACTTAGCAGATCACTTAACAAAGCCTCTACCTGGCACCAAACTTTACAAGCATGCTGAATGAATAGGACTTAAATTGGCTGAAAGTTTCATGCCCATTTGTGATTAGTATTTGGATAAGGGATGTAATGTACAATTATTATTTTAATGAAATAAAATATTGGTTATGTTTATTTATTCATTGTCTTAATAATATATCCTATATTTGCATGTTTAAATCCATGAATAAATTATTATTCTAAATTTTCCGTTGTCGATTAATGATATGGGAATATCATTAGACTAAGACAAATTTGAGTATTGGTTTAGGATATACTTGAAAGTATATTGATGCGTAGTCATACCAATTTCACATGATATTCAATGAATTGTATATTGGACTTATCCCAACAATATGATTTAATGTTAAATGTGAGAATCATATTTAAAGTTATCCTCAGACTTGAGATACCAGATAAGTGTCATGGATGAAGTGCATTTTTGTGAAGCAATCTACCGCTCACCGTAATAGGGAGTTATAAGGGTTGTTTTCAGAAGTGTTGCAAAGTTCATGGGTTGTTCTTGTAGTCAAGAGAGAATTTGTTCCTTCTGATTTGTTCAGAAGTTTAATACTGTTGGGCCCCTCGTAGGGTTGACAAAATGTATGGGTGGCCACGCCCAAAGTCTATCTGGAATACGTTCAGATGTTTTGGTAATTTTGTTCAATCATAAAGAGACGAGAAACAGAATATTAGTAAAGAATCTCACATCTTTATTAAATGTAGTATTAGAAACAAAAGGATAATTATAATGATGAATCATTAAAGGTTTTTCCAGGAAACCTAGCTCGAGTCGTGCTAGGGGCATTGGAGTGTTGCAAGACGCTAACAAATGTCATTTTACTATTAATGGATATACGAGTGGGAGCTGTTAAATATTACGTATAAACATTAATAGGTAAATGTCTAGTAAAGAACTCAAGACCTCGGGATTGCACACAATACAAACGAGAGTCAAAGATTAATAAATATTAATTGTTGGATATATTTATTAATAACACAAGTTTAAGGACTAATGGTCGTTAGTTATTAATTGTACGGACTAACTATCGTTAAAAGGAAACGAAAAGGACTAGATTGAAACTTGGTAACAAGAAGGATCCGAAACACCCTCTTTGGGTGTGTGGCCGGTTGATCAAGGCCCAAGGGGGGCAACCCATTGCCCTTGCTTGCTCTCCATGTTTTAACTAGTATATATACAAACCCAAGGGTCATTGTTTCTCAACTTTTACGCACACACAATACCCTAAAGTTTTCTCTTTTCCTTCTCTTGTTTCCAGCCGACCGAACACCCATAAATATTAAGGGTTTCGATTTTTGTTTTATAAAAACAATAACTTGTGTTTAATCTTGCAATTAATTTGATTCGGTATTAGTTTGTGTGTACAAGAACGAGGTAACAACTCATTATAGCTGTTATCAAGGAATCGATCAATAAAAAGGTAAGGGATTGATCATTGATTCATAAACCCTAATTAGGGTTCATCAATTAATTCTAGATTTGCTTATTTGTTTCTTGTTCGAGCTAGAATCACCACGGTACGTTCCTATTTATGTTTTAGTTAATATTATGTGTTATACTTGATCCTAGCTTCCGCGTACGTGTACTTTGATTGTTAAATTCTAATAAAAACAACTGTTGATATACCCATAGTATGACGGAAGATGAATGGCTAAATGATTGGGAATCCGAAAATTGCGACATTATAGAATATTATGAAGGTGATGATTGTTACTGTCCAGTGTGTAAAGGGACATGTCAATGCATTCTGAAAGAATGTACTTGCTCAAAACATTAATTTAGAATTTTCAATGTCAGTTGTTTTATGTTTATTTTATACTAGACGAGTACCCGTGCATAGCAATGGATTTTCTAGCGGCATATAGTCATAGTGATATTTTGGTTACACAAATGATATTCTAGTAATTGTTTTGTGCAACGTTTTATTCTTATCGAAGCAGTAGGCATAGAGCGATGGTTGTCGAAAGTGGTCTTTTATTATTATTAACGGTAATAATTTAAAAAAACCACGTAATTACATTGTAGTGTCAAAGTTGTAACATGTTATATGCAAAAGATATTAAATTATTACCATTAATAATAATAAAAGACCACTTTCCCCTAGCGGAGTACCCGCGCCTAGCGGCAGCGGTTTCTAGTCGAGTACTCGCGCCTAGCGGCTTCGGTTTCTAGTCGAGTACTCGCAGCGGTTTTCAGACGCCATGGTCGCATAACGGTAACCATACATGGTTTTTAACAAATTTCGATATCGTTATATTTATAGTGTTAGGGAATTCTTTACGAAAAAATATTTTTGGAGACGTCATGGTTACATAGGGGCGACTATTTTTGTGGTGGCGTCGATATTTTTCGACAAAGTTTTGCCAGCGAATAATGTTCCTTCGAAAAATTGTATTCGTAGCGTTATGAGATCATTTTCGAAGAACCATATTTTTTATTGTTATGGTTGCATGACAGCGTGTATAGTATGGTATTCGCGTATATCGGCGGCAATGAATATTTACCAATGAATAGTTTCTCGAGTTGCAATGTTTTTGAATATTACGTCTTCAAATTATCAAATTATCAAAAAAAAATAAATAAATAAAGATAGAAAATGATAGAAGCTTTTTTTTCCATCGGGTGATGTTATAAGTAAAATCTTTTTGAATGACATTTATCTTCCTTCTATAAAAAAAAAGGAATCATAACTTTTTTTTGGAGAACTGTAGCACAATATCAGTTTCCAATGCAAATTCAAATTTGATGCCCTAAACCTCGAGATACCATTTTAGTCCCAACTCTCAAGATCATAAATTATGTACCATCCAATTTAATACATAAATTATGTACTTTTCAATTTAGATAAGGATACAATATTAGTAAATTCCAAATTTGACTACTCGGCCAATAGACTAAATTGCCAATAGACAACTTTTGATCTCAAAGAACGATAATGCCATGATGTTTATCATCTTAATACTCTCCACGAATCTGAACTTTCAATATGGGCATTCAAATCCTAATCAAACCAATATAAAGTCACACCAAAATCAATAACATTTCACACAACTTTTCTGCTAACCAAACTCAGATTAACCAAAAACACACAAATAATACAAAATCAAGCAACTTTCTACATGGGTAGCCCTTTCAAAGGACGCTATCAGAATGACAAAATGACTAAACGTAAGCACTCAACATGCACGCAAAAGCCTAGTCCCAAGTCCATGAAACTTATCGACAAAATGACATAACTTACAGCTTAAACCTAATCATGTCACCTTATTTACCTGGAACTAACTTATGCAAACTACAGTTTAATCAAGAAGTAAAAATCATTTGCCTCAACATGAGAAAACTCGTTCATAGGGAATCGAATTTATCTATATAATGACTCTTTCAGACAATTACAAGAATTTTAACAACAATTTTAAAACTAAAGCATACTATTTCGGGCGATAGCAACAAATCCCTGCGAGGCAGCAAATTTTCCAGCGAGGGAGCAAATTTTCCGGCGAGGCAGCAAATATTCTGGGCGGCTAATCTAAAAGAAAAAAAACACATAGATCTATAAATATTAACAAAAAAAATATTAACGAAAAAATTAACAAAAAAATATTAACGCAAATTTTCCGGCGAGAAATGTTAACGAAAAAATAAAAAATTTCCGGCGAGAAATATTAACGAAAATATAAAAGAACTATACATTTTTCGGAGACAGCAGGATATCAGGTGGCGGCGGCAGAGGTTTCCGATTGGTGGCGTTGGCTGCAATAAAAAAATGACAAAAATCTTGTGAAAACTTAGATATATGAGAAAAATATCTCCATATCTTTGAAAGAAATGTTTCAAATCTTTCTTAATATGTATGGATCTAATAGAAAAAACACAAAAAAACCTTAAAACATACTGTTCCGGCGCTAGCAACTTTTTCCGGCGGGGGCAGTTTGTTTCGGCATCGGTGGCAGTGTTTCCGGTGACAGAGGCGGCTGTAACAAAAAAATAAAAAAAATGTTAATATTTATTAAAAAAAACTTATAGATCTACAAATAAAATATATAGATCTATAAAAAAAAAAACTTAAAAACTTGCAAAATGTTTATAGATCTATTGAAACCAAAAAAAAAATACCTCAAAACGGTGGTCGTGGGTCTTGGTGCCTCGTCGCGGTGCTTCGGTGTTCGTGGGTTTCCTTGATGGTGACGTCCGGTGCACGGTGACGGCGGTAGAGGGATGCTGTGGTGATGGGGCTTCGGTAGTGACTGGGTTTCGGCTGTGGCGAGCTATTTGGTGGTGGTGGGGTTCGATGGAGGAGGGATTCCCGATGGTGGAGAGAGTTGTGTTGGTGTATGAGAGTGTTTAGAAATGAGAGAGTTTTTTAGGTTAAAAAATCTGTGTGTTTTTTAGGAGAGGGTAATATGTTGAAGTAAATGAATTGGGATTGTATGTTAAGGGTAGTTTAGGGATTACATTAATTTCAGTTTTTCACCTTGACTTGTTTGATCAAATTTGCTTTATAATTAGTTAAGATATAAACAAAATTGTGTTTAATTTTAACAAATGGATATATTTTAATTATAAACGTTATAATAGCAAAAATATAAATTTCTTTTTTAATTTGGCGTATAATGTTAGAGAGATTTAATTTGAAAACCTTTTTTTAAAAATATATATATATATATTCAAAAAAAAGCCTCACCAGTACAAAATTTTAAAAACTTATATTAAAAAAACAGTGTACGTTTACGGGAACCGTAACTACACAAATTAAAACCCAAAACAGAATAGTTAATTATTAGAAAATTTTATAAAAAACCTCGCGCGAGCGCGGGTATTATACCTAGTTTGGAAATAACAATTAAAATTAAGCGTGGAAAAGAGAATATTAGAATTGACTTGGAAGCTCAAATGTTACATTTTATCGAGTAATACGCCGCATTGATGGATAATGATATCCGGCTAACTCCACTCGCTTTTATTTTTTGCTTCCTCACCCTCTTCCTGTTTGCTACCATTAAAGTAGTAATGGCAACAACAAATTTTTGTTGTAGGTTTTTATATAAGTTTAAACATTTTTTATAACTACAAAATTTGTAAGACACAATACATCTACAACTCTGCTGGCCAAGCTCCTTTGATTTTTAAAAACTTTGTGAGCCTTATTTCCCATCATCAGTCTCCTTTATTAATGTATGTATTTGGCCTCCCTAGCTAAAGCACATTGTGTTTATGCAAACCTTTTCATCCACTGAGCCAGACAATATTTTTTTTATCATAAAAACATGACTATGTTGTGGGTTCAAGCCTCACATGAGTCATTTTTGTTATTGTGAAATAGGTGGTATAGAGTGTGAAAACAAATGTTAAAAAAAAAATGTCACAAACAAGATTCGAACAAATTAAAAATAGATTGTGAAAGAAGTATGGTAAATTTAAGACAAAAATACACCGTTGGTCCCTAAACTTTCCACGAAATATCACAGGGCACCTTAACTTTTTTTTTTAGTCGTCAGGCGTCCAAACAGTGAGATTTTAAGGCTGAATGCATCCCTCCACCAATATTTGCTGTTTGTTTTGTTTTAGTGAAAGGCATAACGGTCATTTCATATATTTAGATTATTACTCATGTAAATCTCCTCCTCTACTCTTCTTCTTATACTTTTAATGTTTTGTTTTGTAATGATCATTTAATCATTATGCAAAACTAATCTATTTAGAACCACCGTATCTATCGAATCATTTTCTTGGAGTCATGCTGTCTTATGTGCTATATGTTTTATTTTCCCACATAAATGTATCTGCATATTTTCTTTGAACAACAAACGAGAGCTAGATAGGTTACAAGAAGATAATGTGAAACTGATGATGGTTTGGAGAGCCAATAAAACTACTCCATACATAGTAGTATACTCAGAATCAGACAAACATGCATAAAAATTGATCCTTTATACAATTTATTTCATAGTACAAAAATAATAGTATACTGAAGCAAAAACATACAGAAGTTCAAACATCTAATATATATTCTACAATATAATGTGTTCTAGAAAACTAAAAAGGCATAGGCAACAACAATATACAACATGCATTTTCAAGTATTTCTATTTCTTGCAGGATGTGCTTACTGGTGGAACTGATACAACGTCCACACTTCTAGAATGGGCACTTAGCGAGCTAGTAAGACACCCACATATAATGAAAGAGCTGCAAACTGAGGTAATAAAAATAGCGGAAGGAAGATCTATGATTGCAGAAGATGATACACAAAATATGCATTTCTTGAAAGCTGTACTTAAAGAGAATTTGCGATTACATCCTCCACTCCCACTACTTGTTCCTCGAGAGTCAAGACAATATGTCAAGTTAATGGGGTATGATGTCGCACAAGGTACCCAAGTGATGGTCAATGTTTGGGCTATAGCATGAGATCCTATGCTATGGGAAGAACCAGATAAGTTTAAGCCACAAAGATTTCTCAACAGTTCTATCGACTATAAAGGGTTTGACTTTGAATTATTGCCATTTGGTGTCGGTCGAAGAGGGTGTCCTGGTATTCAGTTTTTCGCAGCTATTAGCGAACTTGCTTTAGCAAATATAGTGTATAAATATGATTTAGCATTGCCAAATGAAGGAAAACCTGAAGAATTGGACATGCATGAGATTTTCGGACTAACCGTTCATAAGGAGTCTCCTTTACTTGTTATGACAACTCCTCGTTTGTAGTTATTGCTCATATTTTGTAACTTTTATAGTACAAAATATAAATTTTATGATGAATAAGACTAGCTAAGCAGTTTACTTCAGTGAAGAATATGGTGTCTGCAACTTTGCATGATGAATAACACTTTGTATTCAAATACGTGAGTTATTTTTAAGAATATGTTGTTTTTGTAATCATAATTAGAAGTTTAGAACATCAACTATTTACTAAAAGAATGTGTAAAAAAAGGTTTGCGCTTCAGCCCAACCCACACCAGCTTGCCGAAACCGGCCCTAGATATTGACTCTTTTTGACCTGTCGTCTTACTAACCTTCCCATCTTGCCACCTCTATGGATCTAACAAAACTTTGAAATCCTGGAAACTCAAAGGCTGACCTCATCGACTAGTAAATTAGTATTGTTGATATCCCATTGTTAGTTTGTTACTACAATATTTGATATAGAATATTAACGTTGTTAATTTGCAGTCAATTAACCAATTGAACACTGATGAATTCATTCTTAAGAAGAATATCTTGTCTGCATTTTCTTCTTAAAGGACACGAACATATTGCTTCTACCAGTTGCAAATCGTTTAGTATGTTTAGTAATGCAGTAGACTTAAGTAAGACATGGTTGAAGTGGTAAAAATTAGAAGAAGAAGAATAGAGGAGGAGATTTGCTTGAGTAATAATCCAAATATATGAAATGACCGTTATGCCCTTCACTAAAAACAAAACAAAACAACAAATATTGGTGGAGGAACGCATTCAGCCTCAAAATCTCACTGTTTGGGCCTGGCGACTAAAAAAAAGTTAAGGTGCCCTGCGATGTTTCTTGGAAAGTTTAAGGACCAACGATGTATTTTTGTCTAAATTTAATGTTGTAAATCTGCCCATGGGGATCCAACCATCTCTCGTAAATATCACTTTGTTATAATCAAACTACTAAAGTATTTACACTATGTTCTTTGAAATTCTTGAAATGATTAATTTCAACAATTTCAAAAGAACAATGTAGAACTTAAATGTTTTGGTAGTTTGATTATGGCAGAGTGATATTTATGAGAGATGCTTGGGCCCAATGGTAAATTTCTACCATTAAATTTACCACACTTCTTTCACAATCACTCCTTAATTTGTCTGAATTTTGTCAGTGACATTTATGAGGGCATGAGTTAACCGGACCTCCTATAGGGAGGGTTTGTGGAAGACAGTGATGCCGCCACCTGTACTGTCTGCATTAAAACTTGTATATTTTGACTAAAGTAGGTGGACCCCTCATGTTAGGGAGGGTCCGGTTAACACATCCCTTTTCATAGATAGCCATGTTTTTATGAAGAAAAAAATTGTTTGACTCAAGTGGAAGCGACAGTTTGCATAAACACAATGTGCTTTAGCTAGGGAGGCTACTAACACCAATAATAGGGAGTCACAACGAGATATAAGACCCACAAATTTCTAAAAAGTAAAATAAGCTTGGCCAGTAGAGTTGTAGATGCACTCTTACAAGTTTAGTAGTTACAAAAATGTTTAAACTTATATAAAAACCTACTTGTTGTTGTCATTAATGCTTTAATGGTAGAAAACGTGAAGAGTGTGACGTAAGGATGGCAGCGGGACGGGGAATTTCAGGGATTGCATTTCTCATTACATTCTTGTTTTACGATCTCCATCCACATCCCCGTGGAAGAATTGTGTTACATCAACATCCCCATCCCCAAGGGGATTAGGGATCTCCGGCGGGATTCGGAGATTTTCCACCCTTAGTGAAATTTCATAAAAATTCCACCTACTCGTAAAAAATATAAGAATTTTAACTCTTAAGGTGTCTCAACAAACATACATCACACCTAGTTAGATTAATTACAATTTTAATTCATCTTTAAAGGATCGTAAACATTGTAACATCACATATAATACAAAAACAATATGTATCATATGTGTGTACTCGGACAAAATAGTTAAATCATATGTAGTTGATGCTTGTACTTCTAATTCTAAAGGTGTTTGATCCTATAAATATCACATATGCATATGAATATACATGTCGATACTCATAAATATATATACGTATACATATACAAGTTGATCAAGTACGGACATAACATATAGATTTTAGGTACTTATACACTAGAAAGATCGGGTCAGGGTCTGGTTCGAAGAATTATGTTATCCCATCCCCGCCCCATCTCCGGTTTCATATTTCGGAGATTCTCCATCCCCCTTCCCATTCCCGGTCAACTCTAGGATTCCACAGTCAAAACGGATTTGGGGCTCGGGTCCCAATCGAGTAGGGATGTTCTTTTCCATCCTTAGGGTGAGGGACAATACAAGAAAAATACGTTCACGTGGCAAAATGTATTAGCCATTTCAAAAAATTTGGTCTCGGAAAGCCATTTTTCTTGTAGTGTTATGAGTCAAATATATAATGTTTGAAGAGAACGAATGTTAAGGTTAGGAATGATAGGCTTCAAGAATTTTAAGGATGCAATGTTTAAACACCGAAAGTTGTAAAATATGAAATAGATGTAATATTAATTGTGATTTTGTGATTGCATAAACGTTTATTTATAATAGAAGCATAATTTAACGAACAAGCAATTTACGCAATGTGATGTCAGTCTTAGGGTAAGTTTGTTTTTCCAAAGAAAGTGTAACAAATGCAAATTCCCCGGGTCGTTCTCCCAACGAAGGTTTGAATCGAGGTTTGCCGGTTCGGTGTCGTTTAAACGTGAAGTGAATAGTGTATAAAGTGATCTTTTGGTTTTTACACTAAGATATATGAAATAACAATAAAAATCAATAAATAATGTAGAGAGTTCAAGCATATAAAGCACACATTACAAGAAACGTAATACGAATTAACAAAAGTGAAATTAAACGTAACGTAACGTAAAAAAAAGTGAAATCTAATGAAAAAGACTCCTAAAATTATAAAATAAATTTCTACAAATCCTAAATATTCAAAAATAATTTTAAAGAAAAGGAATTATATTTTTATGACTTTTTATTTATTTAATATGAATTAATTTTTAATTTTGAATTGTTAAAAATGACTAAAAATACAAATAATTGTGAAAAACAACTAGAAAAATACAATTTAACTTTTGAAAAATCTAAATAACCTAAAAATAATTTTCTAAACTAATTTTACGTTTTTATTGCTTTTTCTGAATTTTTATGAATTTTTAATGATTTAAAAACTATTAAAAACTAATTAAAAATAGGAAAAATAGCAAATGATTAAGGAAAATTATGAAAATTTCTGAAAAAATCTAAAATATTATAGGAAACCTACGAAAAATAAAATCAGAGAAAAACTAAGCTTGAAAAGCTCTTTTAGACTAATAAGCAGTTTGGAATAAGCTTAAAAATAAGCAGTAGTGAACTTAGTTAAGCAAAAAGCTTAGAGAAGGTTCACACAACATATATAAGCTCAGTACTACTCAAGTAACTTAGATAAGCTCAAGAAATAAGCCAATAAGCACAAATCAGATGCTAATTATTAAACAAAAATAGTGGCTAAATCAGCTACTTCAAGCTATCAAAAAGCTATTGTATCCTAAAAGCTTGTAGCTCCAAAGTTCTGGATCTAAGTAGCCTTTGTAAGACAATAAACACCTTTAATAAATCCAAATTATTTATATAAGAAACTCTTAAGAACAATGTATACTTGATGTTAATGTGGAATGTTAACATAATCAGTAAGAATAACACATGGATTTACTAACTTTTATACTCTATTAAACTTGAAAACTTGGCATAGAACACAATGCCGTAGGGTTCCTTTTATAATATAAGGAAACTATAATACTACAAAACGTGTGAAAGGATACATGCATATCTTCTCCTAAGATATCTAACTTGTTAAGCAAAACAGACTTAACAATCTAAAACATAAACATACTTAACAGGTGTCTGCCAGACTTAACTTAGTACTAGAAGACTTAACTATCTACCCGACTTAACTAACTAATCCAGACTTAAGCCTGGTTACAAATAATTCCCAACAATCCTCCCCTAACTTGATCTTCATGCTTCATGATCTTCAAGTTCCTTTCTTCAAAAATGCTTTGAGGATTTTGAATATGATCTTTCTTGGAATTATTTTGGAGCTGCAACCTTTTGTTGAATCTTCATATTTGTGTAGCATAATATATCAGCAGCCACTTGATTTTTTCAGCAGCATTGACAGTATGTACATCAAATCAGCAAGTTTCATACTATTCTCATCACATCCAGGTGTGTTAACACCTGTGAGAGGTGAATCATTGAAAATTTAATGGATTTGATGTCTCTTTACCAGTTAGCCATTAACTCTGGAGTAGCGAATGTTTTAATACAAGACCATGGTACATTGATAACCATACGATTTTTAACAAACCATCAGCTATCAACGGATTTGATTTGTCTTTACCAAAAGCTGTTTGCTTTTTGGACTAGCCAACTCTTTGATGGAAGGCAGTCATCATCTTGGTGAGTTGATTACCAATTATGGTTTTCCACAGCTTTTACCACAAGCCATAACCTTGTGGGTAGCCAACTCTACACTATCATAGATATGGTGAGTTGAATAGCATAAAATTTTTGGCAAATTGTCAGCCATAAACGGATTTGAGATATCTTTACCTAGAGTCGTTTGCTCTTGGATTAGCCAGTCCTTATGTGGGTTAGATATGGTGGACTGATAATCATTTATTGTGTTAGTGCACGGCACATCCACCAATTATTATTTCTCAAAAAATCCATTTATTCCAATTCATTCAAACATAGCTAAGGGTTCATAACATAAAGTGTGAATATCAAACCCTTCTATGCTTTTTCAAAGGTTTTACCATTTCTGCTTCCTATTGAATTATTTCAATTTCAATAAAGATTGCTTCATCTTCTCTAATATGCATATTTGACTTCTTGGATAGGGAAGTTGTCTAAGCAACTTGTTTTCCTTCCCTTTGGGCAATGCTTGGTTGAGCAGACTTAACCTTTGAAGCAGACTTAATGATTTCACCAGCCACAAATCTTTCCCTTAACCTTGTCCTTTGCTTGTGACTTTGACTCAGATTTATAATCAACTCTGCATCTTCAAGTCTAGGTGAACTAACAGCTGTAGACTCTGAGGATTAATTTTCTGTTGTTTGAGCCAAATACCCCTTGTTTGGATGACTTTTCTGAATTAGCATCTTCAGAATCAGTAATATGAATGCCTAGTTCTTCCAAAATGTGTTCTAGACTTAACCTTCTTGGTTGTCTTAGTCAGTTGAAGCTCCAAACCATTTACTTTTGTGAGAAGGGAAGGAACTAACAGCAAAAGATCATCCACATTCAATGTGTAGGTGGCTTCATGAGTAGATGATGGGGATGCATAGGAACTTAGTTCAAGTGTGTGCACTGGAGCAAACTGAGGTTCAGATGGCACTGAAGGACCTGCACAAAGGTTAGAAGAAGCAAACAACATAGCCACAGATAATGGTTGCTCAATTCCTGTAAAACCACTCATCATATTACTAAAAACCTTTTCTTTGAGGGGTTTAATGCAATAAATCATGTTGTTTGTAGGTTCAGTATTCAAAACCATTTGCAGAAAACGAGGGTACATCAAATTTATGTGTATTTTTCACATTAGCCACCATACCATTGACAATCAATTTAGAAAAATTAAAATTTCTTCCAAGTGAAAGACAAACTATGGTAGAAGCAAGTTTGGTATCAAATTGATCCCATCCTCCACTTCTGGAACTTAAACATTAAAGCAAATGGTGTGCTAAAAATTTCCATTGAGGTGAAAGATTTCTTTTTATGAAAGTATGGTTTTTATCAATAGGATATCCAATGTGTTTCATATCCTCAACAAGAAATTTATGTGGCAACTTATAATCACCTGAAGCATCATTTAAGTGAAGAGAATCTTGAATTCATGCTTTAGTAACAACTGATGAGAGGAAAAGTATAGCGCTTTTGGGGGGTCATTTAAGGCGAAAGTCGAGATTATCTGATCAAGTAATGCCCTAAATCGTTCCTTTTGTCATTTTAGGTACTTTTGAGAGGAAATTTGCAAAAGGAAGCATTTTGGATGTTTTTTGGAGTGAAAAAGTGAAGAAAACGACAAAGTCTCAAAATCATGCTGAAAATTGTACCTGGCGGTGTCAGGGAATACTAGTGACGGCGTCAAGATTTGACAAAGAGGTGGATAAATCAAGTTATACGTGACGCGCTAGAGAGGTTTTGGAAGATTTGTACATGACTTCATCACCAAGGCCATCAAGAGTAAATTGCACATGACGACCAAGACCAAATTTACACATGACGACGTCAGAAGTGGATCTAGGCAATACGAGTATTATTTTGGTGGCGAGTTGACGGCGTCAGACCCTACTCTTGACACCGTCAGAGTGTAAAATATATATACACTTTTCTAGTTTTCATTCATTGTGTGCAACTTTGAAGGGAGAAAACCCTAGACGAATTTTACTGCAATTTTGAGGGTTTCAAACCCTTGTTTCATCCATGCTTAATTGAAGATAAGTTTTCCAACAATCATTCAATATGTCTATGTGTTGTTTGCTTATATCTTATGCTTGTCTTCTCTTTAACATGCTAAGCTAGGTTTTCTTTGTGTTTGCTTAGATGTAATGAAACTTAGATATTGATTATTGGTTGTTTGTTTGTTTATAATTGTTGTGGATGAATGAATTCGATGTTAGGCTTAAGAAAACTGGTAGAATACCAATTGGTAACTTACTTGAACATCTTAAGAAACATGATCGGAGGTGTACTACGATAAATTGGTTATATTTAATGCATAGGTAACTACTAATGAGGCCATGTTAGGAGCTAGTAGTTGGCTCGACATAGGAAGAGATAGAAGCTTATAGAGTTCGAGAAGATCGTACACGGCCCTACGAATGGTATTAAGGAATATAACCCGTCATCCATGCAATTGTAACAAACTAATCAACCGGTAAAAGATAGCTAGGGAGTAGTGAAATCTAAGTAAACACATTTTCTCTTATTATTGTTGTTGGGAATTATACTAACAGTTACCACTGATCAGCAAGGAGATAACCACTATTGAAGAATGCATTAGCAGTGGAAACACATTACCACTGCTAGTACACATTATTACCACTGCTGCAGGATAATCGTTAGGAAACGTGTATTTAGATAAGTATAGAAAAGATCTTGTGTATATTCTATTATTCTCTACTTATACTTATCATGTAAAGGACTCCTTGTGTCCTATAAAAGGAGGTCCTAGGTTTAGGTTTATACATGTATCAAAGTAGAGAGCTTCAAGGTGTAACCCTACTGATAAGCTAGATCACTCATATTATTATTCTTAATAATATTGGAGCTAAACGTTTGGTTAATATTCTTTATTCATACAACTGTTCTCATTCATATACAACTCACAAACAAACTTACATACAAACCTTCTAAGTATTAATAAGTATATTCCGCATACTTATTAGTATCATTCAAAGTATCACTATAACACAAGTCGTGTGTTTAGACCCATCAAGTGGTATCAGAGACGGGTTTCTAATACTTTGAGTTAGAAGATCCAAAGTTTACAAATTCATACAAGATTCAATGGAGATGGAGAACAGTCAGTCCAACATTGCTGCTAAGCTTCCTAAGCTTAAACTGAATGACTATGAGATGTGAAGGATAATGATTACCAATTCTTTTTGGTGCAAGACTAAGCACTTTGGGAGATCATTATGTATGGAGATTCGTTCAAGCTAAGTACTTCTACAGAGACTATTGATGGCAAGGAAGTGCAGAAGTTGAATACAGGTCCAGTTACATCTGAAGAGAGACTCCAGAAGAAGAATGATCTGAAAGCCAGAAGTTTATTGCTTATGACCCTTCCTAGGGTTCAGATCTTAGCCTTTAGTAAGTACAAAACGGCTAAGACCTTATTTTAAGAGATCTGCTCTGTTTTTGGTGGTAATGATTCTACCAAGAAGACACAGAAGACCTTGTTGAAACAAACCTATGAAAATTTTTGTTCAACAAGTAATGAATCTATTGACAGCATCTTCACTAGGCTTCAAAAGATTGTAACACAAATCACAGTATTTGGAATTGAGGTAGAAAGGGAAGACCTCAATTTAAAGTTCTTAAGAAGTCTATCTCCTGAGTTTCACACCAATGTTGCTGTTTGGGAAGACAAGCCTGAATTAGAAAACATGAAGCTCAATGATCTTTAAACAAAGGTTGAAGAAGGCTGGTAAGCTAAGTACAAGTTCAGGGAACTTAGCTCGTATCTCATCATCTGTGGGTGATAGTTCTGATGATGAAAGTGATGATGATGAGGATGCTGCTCACATTGCTGTTTCCACTGGCAGTGCAAGTGTTACCACTGCTAGTTCTAAAAAGCAGATTGCTGGTCTTGGAGATTCTAATTTCTATGCCTATCTCTCAAGTAAAGTCAATGGTTCAATTCTTACAAATGAAGACTTGGATCAAGTTAATGAAGATGACATGGAAGAGATGGATATAAAATGGCAAGTTGCATTGCTGAGTTTAAAGGCAAAGAAATTCTAGAAAAGGACTGGGAGGAAGATCATTATCAATGGTAATGAAACTGCAGGCTTTGATATGAAGAAGGTAGAATGTTACAACTGTCGCAAGATAGGACACTTTGCCAGGGAATGTAGGAAGCCAAAGAAGCCAGATAATAGGTCTACATGGTACAAGCAGGACAAGAAGAAGGAGCCTACAGTTGAAGAACCAAAGGTGTTGTTGGCAATTGATGGTGTAAGCTATGACTGGAGCTATATGGCTGATGAAGAAGAACCATCTGAGGAATCTGCAATGATTGCTTGCTCTTATGGCTTTCTCTTATTCTGAGGTACATTCAAATAATGGTTGTTCTAAATCTTGTAAAGCTTTAAAAGAATATGAAAATCTAAAAGAGCAATATGATGAACAGAGATTAGAGCTAAATCAAACTAGTTATAATCTAGCTAATCATAAGAGAGGTCTTGCTGTTTTAGAAGCACAGATAGAACACTATAGAGCTAATTGTTGATATAAATAATGTTTGAAAAGGTTATTAATATCTCTCAATAAACCTATGTTTTGATAATCACAAAACTCAAATCAAATTAAGTCAAGATTAAGACGTAAACAAGTATTTGGTAACAAATATTTACCTCTACATCTTATATCACTTAAGGTATGCATAAACTAAGCATCTTATGCATTACATGATCAAAGGAAATTTTGTCTTAAGACATAACATCTTATAAAATGATATAAACATTTTATATATATTTGTAAATCATTTTTGGTAATGCTATATTAAACCACAAAGATATGATTTCAAATTTCAAACCAAAAAGGGCAAATTTTATCGAGAAAAACTTTTCCAACGTTCAGGAGGGCGGCCCCCTTAATTTTACTAGGCGGCCCCCTTAGTGATTAAGGGGACCGACCCCTAATTAAGGGGACCGGCACGCTCCAGAACAGTAAAATCTGGCCCTATAAAATATTGGATCATTTCACACATTTTTCTCAGCTTTTTGCACTATAAACTTTCTGATCCAACCTCCATTTCTAGATCTAAAATCCTTTGATCATATAATTCATAAGTCTTTGTTTCCAAGTGATCCAAAGCTTCATCCATTCAAGTGCAAGAAGAAGAACACTTCTCTACATCCATCTAATTGTAGTAGTGTTGTGAATAGCTAGTTTCATATTGTAGTTGTGGTAGATATTTGTAAAAGTGTTGTGTAAATTTGTTGATTGTAGAAACTAGGTGTGTTGTAAAGTAGTTTAGTAGTTGTGAATTAGTTGTGCATAGAAGAATGTGTGAAGTTGTGAAGGTGTGAAGAAGGTGTGAAGCCTTGAAGAAGTTGTGAATTTGTGAAGAAGGTGTAAAGCCTTGAAGAAGTCGTGAGATTGGTTCTAGCTACGATTAGAACTCGACATTTAGCTTAGTGTCGTTAACTCGTTTAAGCCAAGGTGTGTAAGGTTTCTCCACCATAAGGAGTTTGTTGACATAGTGAAGAAAACACTCGAGTGTGGTACTCGGGGAGTGGAGTAGGGCAAGGAAGGTGTCCTTGTAGCCGAACCACTATAAATTCGCGTGTCATGGTTTGATCTTTCTAACTCTATCTTTTTTTCATTACATTTCAATACTTTCATTACTTGACTAGAATTGCTCATATTGGTTGTCATTTGAATTCACTTGAGATCGAATCGAAAGTTTTTAATAACCTACAAAATATTTTGATAATAAACTTTTAAAAGGACGTAAAACTATTCAATACCCCTTCTAGTTTTCCACAATTGGTATCAGGAGCCACGTCTAGCAAGATCTTTAAAATATATTATATTTTAAAACTTGTAACGATCTATGGAATCTAAAAAATATTTAGAAGGGCGATCTATGCAAAGACCACCACTATTTGAAAGTGATGGATTTTTATATTGGAAAAATCGATTCGAAACTTATGTGAAGTCAAAAGATCTAGATCTTTGGCATGTTATTACTAATGGTGATTTTTTACCTATTCAAAATAACCCTGAAACTAAGAAAGATGAAATCGTACCTTTTGAAAAACAAAATGATGATTTAAAAAGAAAACTTGCTAAAAATAATGAAGCAAAAATGGTTATTTATAATGCGCTACCACGTAAAGAGTACGAAAGGATCTTTATGTGTGAAACCGCAAAAGAAATTTGGAACTCTTTACTAATAACTCACCAAGGTAATAGTCAAGTCAAAGATAATAAGATAGATCTACTTGTTCAACAATATGAGCAATTCACGATTCCGGAAGAGGAATCAATTGATAATGCTTTTGCTAGATTTAACACTATCATCACAAGTTTAAAAGCACTTGATGAGAATTTTTCTAGGAAGAATTTTGTTAGGAAGTTTCTTAGGGCTCTTCATCCAAAATGGCGAGCTAAAGTGACGGCTATTGAAGAATCGAAGAATTTATCAACATTGCAACTTGATGAATTAATTGGAAATCTAAAAGTTTACGAAGTCATCATTAAGAAGGACTCCGAAATGGTCAAAGAAAAACGAGAGCAAAGCAAGTCAATCGCCTTGAAAGCTAGAAAGGAATCTAGTATCGAAGATAGCTCATCTTCCGAAAGTGATGACGAAGAATACGCCATGGCCGTAAGAGATTTCAAGAAATTCTTCAAAAGGCGAGGAAGATTCGTAAGACAACCGCATGATGAAAAGAAAACATTTCAAAAGAGTAAAGATGACAAGAACAACAAGATTGAAAGAAAGTGTTTCAAGTGTGATGATCCAAATCACCTCATCGGAAAATGTCCAATGATGACAAGAGATCAAAATCAAAGAGCTTTTCTTGGAGGTGCTTGGAGTGATAGTGATGAAGATGAGAAAGAAACGACAAAAGAAGAAGAGTGTCTTATGGCGAATACATCAAATGAGGTACGTTCCAAAACCGAATATTTTAGTGATGAAAGTTTATCATTAGATGAAAAAGATCTAGATAATGAATATAATAGGCTATGCAAATTAGGACAACTAGTAATGGCTAAAAACAAATCACTAAAATACATAAACAATCAATTGGAAAAAGAAGTGCTTGAACTAAAAATTAAAATACATCAACTTGAAAAAGGTAAAGAAATTTTTGAAGAATGCAAATCATGTCAAGTGCTTAAAGATGAAAACGAAATACTTAGGGAAGAAATTCGCAAACTTAATAAATTTGAAAATAGTAGTCACTCACTTAATAAAATAATAAGTGTTCAAAGAACATCCGGAGATAAAACCGGTTTAGGATTTAACTCAAATGAAGCTTCAACAAGTGAGATTAAAAATGTCAAATTCGAAAATGAACCTAACGAACAAAAACCTCTAAAATCTAATCCTAAGTATATACTTGTAAATGATAGAAAAATACCTCTTGCCAACAATGAAGAAGTAAAAGCTTTTTATAAACCGTCTTTAAAAAACGAGGTAGGATCTTCTAAATCTAAGACAAGATCTAAAACACCACCACTTAGAAAATCAAATAATTCTAAACCTAGGTCTAAAACACCTCAGCCAAGAAGAAACCAAAATAGGCAAAACTATAATAACAATAGTAATCAAATCTGGAACTACCAATAAAGCTACAATCCTTGGGGTATACTACCACCTTTCATGCATCCTAGTCAAATGTTAAACATGTTTGGACCAAACATGTAACACCCCCAAAATACCGCAGCGGAAGACTGTGTCATAGGGGTGCTACTTCATAATACAAAGTACAAGGTATAGAAAACGAACTCTAAATGAGACGTTTTGAAAAGTTACCATTCGATTAATAAATTCCGAGTTACAAACTTGAGTTCCATAATACAATACATAAGAGTTTTAAGACATATCGAATGGTAAAGATAAAAGCATAAGTCTTCAAAACATGCCAAGTGACTCTATGCTCCATGCAACAGCTTATCATCTTACAGACCTGAGACAAACATGCTAAAGTGTCAACACAATGGTTGGTGAGTTCATAGAGTTTGTCTTAAAATAATTGAAAAGCCTTAAGAGAATGTTCGCACAGCAAAGGCATCGTGAATCCACTCAGTTGCAAGTCCTGCCATAAGAGACTTGCAACCTGTGTGTTCACAACCCACTGCTAACATATATAGTATGAATAAGACATGTATAAGTTCATCAAGACAATTTAAGCAATTAGAAGTGAGTCTATACTTCATATCCGAAGACCTCACTTTGGGAGCCAATTCCCAAAGACAACTGGGAGTCAATTCCCAAAGACAACTGGGAGCCACTTCCCAAAGACAACTGGGAGCCACTTCCCAAAGACAACTACTAGTCAATAAATAGAATAACGCAATTAAGTATAACGCAGTCATGTATGTAAGCAATCAAGTATAACACAGTCAAGTATAGACGTTTTGAGTATTTGTACAAGTAAACAAGTAGTTGAGCATGTGTCTCCCCCAAAGAGTTAAGACAAGTATGAAAAGAGTAGGGGCTATGACTCACCTTAAGCTTAAGTGATGTGAAATCAAAGTGGTAGTCGAATCGTGAAAGTCACTAAGAGCAGCCTATAATAGAACGTTGCGACTTAGGTTTGAAGTAACGTCTAAGAATGCGAAGAATTGCCTATATATGTCTTGCATAATGTTCATGATGTAGTACTTAGTATATAGTGTAAGTCTTTGAATATAAATGGTTTATGAAACATGTATAAGTTGTATATCTCTTACTACCGTTCGGGCCGACATAATTCAGAAGTCATGGAGTAAACGTTCGAGGAGCCAGGACACTTTAACTCGTAAATCCACAACTCATCTCGACGGCTTACTTAATGAACTCCTCACATGAGGCTCCCTACTATTGTAGTATTTGATAACAAATGTATAAGTTTTAATCCGAAAAGTTACATGTCCAATATTTGAATAAACTTAGGAAAGTTTATTAGTACATGAAGATTGTTATTAGGGGTAGTTTCATAAGTCTTGTATGACCATTTTCTCTTTGTAATATCTCATGGTTCCTTTTGAAGTGAAGTAGATCTAAATTGCTTGTTCAAGTTATCGCCTAATTTCTTGTTTCATGTTTTCGCCTAAGTAAGTTTATATGATCTTTGGTCATAGCTTCGCCGTGACCTTGGTCATTGTACCATGGTCTTGAGACTCAACCTTGGCTTTAGCCATGGTTGTGGTCTCGGATTTAGGTCATTAGACCTCTTGGTCTTAGTAAATCATAACTATAATATAGTGACTTTGGTCTAAAATGGGCTGTTAAGATTTTGAAGAAAATTATCACTCAGAAAGCTTTTTCAGGGCTCGAGCTTCTTCGTTCCTGAACGAAAACGTCGTTCCGGACAACTTTCGTGTTTTAACTTTTTGATGAATCGGACCAGAAGAGGGACTTTAAAAATCAAAATTTGATCAGAATGCTATTTGGGCAGTTTTGCCGTTTTGGTTTCGCTAGCTTCAAATGGTCATAACTTTTGACTCGGGTACTCGTTTTGGGTGATTCAAATTGCTATGTTTTCCTTGTTAAGTCCTCTTTAACAGTAAGTAAGTGTCAAATATCAAAGTTATACTATTTTGGTCGTGGTTCTCCATAAAAATCACTAGTTTGCTTGTTTACTTGTCATAAGTTAACATATGTATACCAATACTTGTTTTATCCATTTTTAAACATCATGAACACAATAACAAGAACATATATAGCATGAAAGGAACACAAAGAGCATGTAAATGATAATTAAGCAAGAAAATATGTTAGGGTTTGCTTACAACTTGAGGCTTTCTAAAAGAAAGGTAAGTAACTAGTAAGGTACGGACTTTGATAGACTTAAGCTTCACCCTTTGCAATCTATGATAAACCAAGGTTATTTGAAGATTATAACGACGCCTTCTTGAAGTCCAAAGCTATTTGAAGATTATAACGACGTCTTTTTGGAGACTTTAAAGTTATAACAACTTTTCTTAGAAAATTTCCAAGATTGAAGATCAAACACTAGTTTTCTTTCAAAAACTAGTTAACTTTCTTACAAAATATAAGAAAAGTGCCTTAGGTTTTAGGACTTGAAGGTTATAAGAAGGTGTGGTGCAAGTTTTCTATGTGTTTTTAGCTTGGTATTTATAGGGTAGGAAAAATAGTTAACCATATATTGGGTTAGAATTTAACCATGGTTAGTTTAGACACTTGTAAACATCCTAGAGATCAATGGTCAAGATCAAGCCACAAAATGGTGACTCCCCCCCCCCCTAAATGGCGGTTCAAGGTGGATAAGGGTGACTAGATGATGAGTCTTGGTGCTATCTTGCTTAGTTTGTGCATTTTGACTCCGTAAAATGCTAACCGTAAATGATTAAGCCTTAAAACGTAAAACCGGGTATCGTAAAAATATGAAACTTGAAAGTATTGTTAAACATGTCAATATAGTCCATAATAAAATATAAAATGAGTGGTAGGTTCTATCGGGTGCTAAAACCCTGCTAAAAACTGGAAACACGGGACTAAAACGCGTAATTCGCGTAAAACGCTGAACTGAAAAACGTAAAATTCCAAAACTTTTGGAATTGTCATAAAATGAAAGAAAATCATATTTCTATTGTTTATAATGTTTTATGGATATATCGGGATGCTGGAAGGACGTTTAAACCTAAAAGTAAATCTCGGACACGGCTTTGTGATTTTTGCAGAAATGATCCGACGAGCGTCAAACTCTCGGATTATCGTTAAAATAGTTTAACTTACGAGAATATGAAATAAAAATTTCTGAGATGAATAGTGAAAAGTGAATAGTAAAAAGTGAATAGTAAAAAGTGAATAGTGAAATTTTCGGGAATAAAAGTTAACCTGAAATTGCGAATTGTTACAGTCTCTACCCCTTCAGGAAACTTCGTCCCGAAGTTTAGTGTGTCTAGGTCTCTTATCTTAATAGCGGCATAATAAAGCTAGGTTTAGAATAGAATAATATGGTAGGAAAAGGTACGTACCCGTTAAGCATTGCGGGCTTCCTTAGCACCCAAATAGTATGCTCGACCCCGAGGTGGACTAACATTGTATCCACGGTTTGGGTTATTTCTTCAAGCATTACTGCTAGAGTCGGGTTATCCAGCACTTGTCCCTGTGCCCTATTCAACTTAGGACAAGTATTTCGGAAGTGGTTTGGGCTGTTGCACACATGGCATGTCTTTTGGTTGTTTCCTATATTGTCCGCATTCGCCTGCCTTGTAATTGATTTACACTGACTTGCAAAGTGGCCAGACTTCTTGCAATTATAACACACAGGGCATGGCTCAGACCTCTGATGATGATAAGCACATTTAGTTCACTTAGGATGTGGACCCTCATACTTTTTCTGATCATAAACTGTTGCTGCAAATCCTCTTGCTCTCTTATTATCAACCATTGTACCCTTTTGCTCGCTTGCTTCACCTGCTCCCTTCCTTTTATCACTAGTCTTCAAAGTTCCATTCCTAACCATCTCATCTGTTAGGGTCCCTGCTCTTAATATTGCACTTTGAATTGTGGGAGGTTCGGTTGTTTTCACCATCCCACGAATCTCGGGAACAAGGCCATAAATGTACCTCTCAATCCTCTTGGATTCAGGGGTAACCAGATGAGGAACTAGTTTAGCTAGTTCATGAAACCGATCTGTGTAGGTTGCATGACCAGCCCCTACCATAGAGTGATGCCAAAACTCGTCTTCTAGTTTTTGCATTTCATTAACTGGGCAGTATTCTTCCTTCAGTAGTCCTTTAAAGTCGTCCCATGTCATGCCTACAGCTGCTTCTCTAGTCCTTGCTTGAATCTGCATGTTCCACCATGTCAATGCCTTTTCTGATAGCAAGCATGCAGAATATTTCACTCTCTGGTGGATTGCACAGTTACTGATGTCAATCACTGACTCCATCTTCTCGACCCATCGTGTATATGCCAATGCACCTCCTTTGCCATTAAACTCAATTGGTTTGCATGACGTAAATTCTTTATACGTACATCCAGTCCTATGGTTGTTGTTGTTGTTGTTGTTGTTACCATTCCTTCCTCCATCATTTGTAGCGTCATTTATGCTTCCGTGGTTTCCTGAATTGTTCATGTGATTACCAACTTGTGTGACTATAGTGGGAAGTAGGTTTTGTAGTTGTTGGGCAATAATGGTGGAGACATCTGGATTTCCACCATCGTTACTAGGGTTACTAGTGTCGTGAGCATCTCCTCTACCTCCACGTCCACCAGTTCTTCCACTATCATTACTAGGATTACTAGTGTCGTGAGCAGCTCCTCTACCTCCACAACCACCAGTTCTTCCACCTCTTGGTGTTGCACCACCTCGGCTAGTGCTACGAGTTACTCTCTTTGGTGCCATGATATCTACAAGGAGGGACATTTTGTCGACGTCAGATTTGAGGTGATATTCCTAGACTACTTAGTCATAAATCTTGTCAATTTGAGTCAATCGTTGATAAATGTAAGCATGGTCACATATGTCTACGTGAGTCGTGACGCATTTATAATTATGTTGGCCACCATAATTATAATTGCTTCCTTTCACACGTATACATATTACCAGGCACACATATCTCAACAATTGATACTACATAATTGGGTAGACTTTCTATCATCTGCTCTTAAGTTGTGAAAGGGTAACATAGTCTGGGTATCTAGAAAAGGTGATATGACGAAATGGACTAGTCGCGCTTGTAGTAAGGTTTGAGTGTCGTACTAGGACATATGAATCACTTCTAGGTATTAGAATCATATAAAGTAAGTATAAGGCAAATCATCAAATCTCTACAGGAAACTAATAACCTTTATTTAACTTAATCTTATGTCTTATCAAACAAGAACTGTCACAAGATTAAGTTAATTAAACAATTATTACTTAGCTCTAAATTTTTGATGACTTAACTATTGTCTGGGGTTTCTTCTAAACAAACAATTAGCAATAAGCATATGCGCATGAAGTGTGTGTAAGGCAAAATAAGGAGGAGAGTCTTAATGTTTATATCAGTTATAGTCTAAGCACAAAATGCAACCTAGTTCTCTATAACCAAGGCTCTGGTACCAATCTGTAACACCCCCAAAATACCGCAGCGGAAGACTGTGTCATAGAGGTGCTACTTCATAATACAAAGTACAAGGTATAGAAAACGAACTCTAAATGAGACGTTTTGAAAAGTTACCATTCGATTAATAAATTACGAGTTACAAACTTGAGTTCCATAATACAATACATAAGAGTTTTAAGACATATCGAATGGTAAAGATAAAAGCATAAGTCTTCAAAACATGCCAAGCGACTCCATGCTCCATGCAACAGCTTATCATCTTACAGACCTGAGACAAACATGCTAAAGTGTCAACACAATGGTTGGTGAGTTCATAGAGTTTGTCTTAAAATAATTGAAAAGCCTTAAGAGAATGTTCGCACAGCAAAGGCATCGTGAATCCACTCAGTTGCAAGTCCCGCCATAAGAGACTTGCAACCTGTGTGTTCACAACCCACTGCTAACATATATAGTATGAATAAGACATGTATAAGTTCATCAAGACAATTTAAGCAATTAGAAGTGAGTCTATACTTCATCTCCGAAGACCTCACTTTGGGAGCCAATTCCCAAAGACAACTGGGAGTCAATTCCCAAAGACAACTGGGAGCCACTTCCCAAAGACAACTGGGAGCCACTTCCCAAAGACAACTACTAGTCAATAAATAGAATAACGCAATTAAGTATAACGCAGTCATGTATGTAAGCAATCAAGTATAACACAGTCAAGTATAGACTTTTTGAGTATTTGTACAAGTAAACAAGTAGTTGAGCATGTGTCTCCCCCAAAGAGTTAAGACAAGTATGAAAAGAGTAGGGGCTATGACTCACCTTAAGCTTAAGTGATGTGAAATCAAAGTGGTAGTCGAATCGTGAAAGTCACTAAGAGCAGCCTATAATAGAACGTTGCGACTTAGGTTTGAAGTAACGTCTAAGAATGCGAAGAATTGCCTATATATGTCTTGCATAATGTTCATGATGTAGTACTTAGTATATAGTGTAAGTCTTTGAATATAAATGGTTTATGAAACATGTATAAGTTGTATATCTCTTACTACCGTTCGGGCCGACATAATTCAGAAGTCATGGAGTAAACGTTCGAGGAGCCAGGACACTTTAACTCGTAAATCCACAACTCATCTCGACGGCTTACTTAATGAACTCCTCACATGAGGCTCCCTACTATTGTAGTATTTGATAACAAATGTATAAGTTTTAATCCGAAAAGTTACATGTCCAATATTTGAATAAACTTAGGAAAGTTTATTAGTACATGAAGATTGTTATTAGGGGTAGTTTCATAAGTCTTGTATGACCATTTTCTCTTTGTAATATCTCATGGTTCCTTTTGAAGTGAAGTAGATCTAAATTGCTTGTTCAAGTTATCGCCTAATTTCTTGTTTCATGTTTTCGCCTAAGTAAGTTTATATGATCTTTGGTCATAGCTTCGCCGTGACCTTGGTCATTGTACCATGGTCTTGAGACTCAACCTTGCCTTTAGCCATGGTTGTGGTCTCGGCTTTAGGTCATTAGACCTCTTGGTCTTAGTAAATCATAACTATAATATAGTGACTTTGGTCTAAAATGGGCTGTTAAGATTTTGAAGAAAATTATCACTCGGAAAGCTTTTTCAGGGCTCGAGCTTCTTCATTCCTGAACGAAAACGTCGTTCCGGACAACTTTCGTGTTTTAACTTTTTGATGAATCGGACCAGAAGAGGGACTTTAAAAATCAAAATTTGATCAGAATGCTATTTGGGCAGTTTTGCCGTTTTGGTTTCGCTAGCTTCAAATGGTCATAACTTTTGACTCGGGTACTCGTTTTGGGTGATTCAAATTGCTATGTTTTCCTTGTTAAGTCCTCTTTAACAGTAAGTAAGTTTCAAATATCAAAGTTATACTATTTTGGTCGTGGTTCTCCATAAAAATCACTAGTTTGCTTGTTTACTTGACATAAGTTAACATATGTATACCAATACTTGTTTTATCCATTTTTAAACATCATGAACACAATAACAAGAACATATATAGCATGAAAGGAACACAAAGAGCATGTAAATGATAATTAAGCAAGAAAGTATGTTAGGGTTTGCTTACAACTTGAGGCTTTCTAAAAGAAAGGTAAGTAACTAGTAAGGTACGGACTTTGATAGACTTAAGCTTCACCCTTTGCAATCTATGATAAACCGAGGTTATTTGAAGATTATAACGACGCCTTCTTGAAGTCCAAAGCTATTTGAAGATTATAACGACGTCTTTTTGGAGACTTTAAAGTTATAACAACTTTTCTTAGAAAATTTCCAAGATTGAAGATCAAACACTAGTTTTCTTTCAAAAACTAGTTAACTTTCTTACAAAATATAAGAAAAGTGCCTTAGGTTTTAGGACTTGAAGGTTATAAGAAGGTGTGGTGCAAGTTTTCTATGTGTTTTTAGCTTGGTATTTATAGGGTAGGAAAAATAGTTAACCATATATTGGGTTAGAATTTAACCATGGTTAGTTTAGACACTTGTAAACATCCTAGAGATCAATGGTCAAGATCAAGCCACAAAATGGTGACCCCCCCCCCCTAAATGGCGGTTCAAGGTGGATAAGGGTGACTAGATGATGAGTCTTGGTGCTATCTTGCTTAGTTTGTGCATTTTGACTCCGTAAAATGCTAACCGTAAATGATTAAGCCTTAAAACGTAAAACCGGGTATCGTAAAAATATGAAACTTGAAAGTATTGTTAAACATGTCAATATAGTCCATAATAAAATATAAAATGAGTGGTAGGTTCTATCAGGTGCTAAAACCCTGCTAAAAACTGGAAACACGGGACTAAAACGCGTAATTCGCGTAAAACACTGAACTGAAAAACGTAAAATTCCAAAACTTTTGGAATTGTCATAAAATGAAAGAAAATCATATTTCTATTGTTTATAATGTTTTATGGATATATCGGGATGCTGGAAGGACGTTTAAACCTAAAAGTAAATCTCGGACACGGCTTTGTGATTTTTGCAGAAATGATCCGACGAGCGTCAAACTCTCGGATTATCGTTAAAATAGTTTAACTTACGAGAATATGAAATAAAAATTTCTGAGATGAATAGTGAAAAGTGAATAGTAAAAAGTGAATAGTGAAATTTTCGGGAATAAAAGTTAACCTCAAATTGCGAATTGTTACAAAACAACTTTAGACCAAAGAGACAATGGGGATCGAATGGCTAGATGAACATTCCTTGAGGCAATCTTGAAGTTTCTCTCAACATAGACTTTTTCAAAGTCTATATGTCATCTTGATGATTTTGAAGATTTTTTGAAGACCACCAGGTACGCCATTCTTTCATAACTCATTGCCATGCTTAGATAAATATGCTTTAGTTAATTACATTGTGTGCATAGATATAGCTTGCCTTTTTTTCTCTCTACTTGTTCGATCATATATATACTTAATTACATATATATACTCTTATACTTAATATATATATATATATATATATATATATATATATATATATATATATATATATATAAAATTGCTTGCACATAACCTAGATACGTCATTAGTTGACTTTCTAGAACTCCAGGAAATTGTTCTTTATCGAACCCTTTCCCTCCCCCCCTCGCGGTATTTTATTAAGTCCTCTTTTAGGAGACTCATGATGATGAAGGGATATGAGTCAAGTGGACTTTTATCATGCAAGAATGCCTTCGCACGTGAACACTATGGATGAAACAAACTCCTCTCGCCGACTATATCCTATCTCCGCTACTATCTTTCAAACCTCACCCATCAACCCATCTTTCACTCACATTTATACTTATATATATATATATATATATATATATATATATATATATATATATATATATATATATATATATATATATATATATATATACTTATTCACAAATTCCCGAACACACCTCAAACCCTTCATCAACTTAACACTTTGATCATTTTATCCAAAATTATCAAAGGTACATTTTAATTATCGAAACGGTAATTAAAAATTGTTAAGATTTCATCATCGTGCCAATAAACATTTACGTATTTTTGATATATTATAAATCTAATTATATACGTATAAATATTTTTGTTCCAGAAATCAATTCCACGAAATTTCGAAAATTTCAAAGGCGGCCCCCTTAAAGATTAAGGGGACCGGCTTGTTATCGAGGGCGGTCCCCTTAATGTTTAAGGGGACCGGCCATCTGACACTTCCAAACACGTTTTCCACCTTATTCCCATTCCCAAACACCCCATTTGCTCATTCACTCTTCCCCATTGTTGCTGAGTACGAACCAAAACACCCAAAACCATCAAAATCCTCCACCATATCACCAATCCGGGGTTATTTCGCAAGGGGCAAACATCAACCAAACATATAACAACATCTTTTGTAAGTTTTTCAACATGCATTTCATCACATTTCATTCAATTTGGTGTCTAATCAATAATTATGCATTTTATTAAAATTTATTTTAATTCGAATTTAAGTGTAATAGAAGCTAGAAATTGAACTACCAAATGCTTCCCATAGGATTAGGATGATGTATTGCAACTCAAATTTAGTATAACATATCATTTTGTCAAAATCATTAATCGCCCATAAACCCTTGTTAAATTTTATTTTTCCAAGAGGCACATTGTTGATATAACTCTTAAAAACTACTTAAAACTTACTACATTACATTGTTTTAACGTTCTAAACAATCAAAACATACTTCTCAATTTGTTATAAAATGGTTCATGAAGACAACATGGGCCTTTTGGTTCATGAACAAACTATAACTATATGTAGTTATTTGAAACTTAAAACTGGTTCATAAAACTTGTTAATACTACTAGAATCAATAGACATCATCAAGATATATAATCAATATATATATATTGATGTTTTAGGATGTTTTTTATCTAGTTAAGGGAGCGTTTGGTTTATCTCGAAAATGATATTTTTGAAAACTAAAATTCGCATTTTAATCTTTTAAGCAAGCTTATGTTGTGTCAAACTCTTATGAAATGGAAGATATATAATTTAATATATATCTAGCCTTATTTCGAAATGAATTATGATATCATACTCTTTGATATTATACATTCTAAACGAGTTTAAAATCAAAATAAAAGGAACATTATGAAACTACTTCATTGAATATATATATATATATATATATATATATATATATTTGTCGAAGTAGAATTTCGTTCCACATATAGTGCATATAATTATATAAATATATATATAACATATGCATGATAGTTGTTTTTATATTAATTCTATTTTTGTTGTTATATTGTTTAGGTGAAAATGCCTAAGACCACAGTTGGTTATGTCTCCAAAACCAAACAATACATTCCAAATGTCTCTTCTACTCCCGGCATGTCTCCTTCAGTTGCATGTTTCTATCGTCCTATTGAAAATAGAAACATTCATGAAGGACGAATTGTCGATCCATCTTTCTATGAAAATGATCAAACCGAACGAATGTTCACCAATATTCGTTTTGAATGTCTTTTCCAAATCAACGAACCAATCATTTCTCGTTTTGTCCTCGATTTCTATAGCCAAGTGATGGTGCAAACCGATCCCTATGGCAATATCCTCATTTCCTTCATGATTCAAAATCAATTCATCACTCTTACTCTTGCTCAATTTGGTCAAATTCTTCGAATCCCATACAACGGCCAAGCCGTTTTCTCAAATGAATGGGATCTTTCCACTCTTGAAAGAAATCATCCTCAGGATGGCCCCTACTATTCTGAGATTCCTAGTCCTGAAGACATTCGTCGAATGCTTGAACTAGAACGTCGTACGACTAGTCGAGTGATCAAGTCGAAGAATGTCGGTATTCATGCCAATCAAATCCTCCTCAAAGAGTTGAGGCAAGATATGAAGAAGTGGAAGAACTCATTCGAGAGAATGCGTTTGGTACTGGTGGTCACCGTGATCATGTCACGGCGAGCATTGCCCACATGCTTTATTGTGTTATTGCTGAAGAGCAATACAATTTGGCTTATCTTTTTATTCATCGAATCATGTCCGCCAAGAACACCCCAAATGCCAATCTTCCATAAGGTATGTTTCTCACACGACTTTATCGTTATGTGATGGAACATTACCCACATCTTCAAAGAGACTACTACGTTCATATCCTTCCTACTTTGAACCAACTTACTCGTGTTCGTACTCGTCGTGCTCGAAGTGACAAAGGAAAATCTCGTGGTCCTTTGTATTCCAGGCCTCGTGGTTCTACATCTCATCGTGATGATGATGATGATGAGGAGGAAACACCTCACGTGTTAGTACTCCATCCCCCACGACCTTCGTTGAAGATCTTTCCGATATTAATGATACCGAGTATCAAATTCCTCTTCCTCATGAACGTATCGATGAGCTTCTCTTCACTCGTCAAGCGTCTATCCTCAACCGTCAACAACAAATGCATGAAGAACTTCGAGGAGGTTTCAAATCCGTTGGGAAGATGTTTAGGAAGATGCTTGGAAAGAAGAAGAAGTAGGAGATATTGATGTATTGCTACTTGTTACTACTTGGTTCTATTTGACATTTGTATGGTTTGCTATTTGTCCGATTTATTCGGAAATACTTGTCTTATTTCTTGTTTATCTCTTGAATGATGTTTAAACTTTAATTGTTATCATGCTACTATCTTAATGTTATGCCATGCTTATTTTCAAAATGGATTATAATATGTTTATTTGCATGAAATTTGGTTATATATATATATATATATATATATATATATATATATATATATATATATATATATATATATATATATATATATATATATATATATATATATATATATATATATATATATGTTTATATATCATCATTCCTAGAGTATATACATCTAATAGAGCTTGCTGGGAAAACACACTTAAAAAATCTCCAAATTCTGCAAATTTTGGGTTTCTGGTCGTCTGGGGAAACACCAGATGGGCGGCCCCCTTAATTCCCTAGGCGGTCCCCTTAATTATTAAGGGGGCCGGCATACAATTAAGGGGACCGGCCATCTGGAACTGGATTCACTGTTTTCTTTTGCATCTTGTGAACCCTTTCTCTAGTTTCAGCTACCATTTCCCATTTTAACCCAACTGATTTTAGAATCTCATTCAACCATTTAAAATACATACCTTAATCAACCATTTCCATACTATAAATTCCCTCCACAATCACCATTCTTCATCTCATCATTCACCATCTAGATCATCATGACTCCACCAAGCACCTCACACTCCAAATCCTTCAAGAAACAAAAACTTGTGGTCATCCCCCAAAAACAACTCTTCATTGACTTAACAAATGAAGACAACAAAACACCATCACCTCCACCCAAATGCTCATCCCCAAGTGCACCCAATGCACCATCTAAAACACCTACCACTAATGGAACTTCCTCATCCTCCATACCCTCAACCTCATTAATCAATGACTACATCAACTCACACTTGTCACCACAAGTATCATCACCACTTCCTACACAAGAACCCATGTCCACCTGTAGGACCGTAGAACAACCTTATCACTATTGAATCAAGCCAAAACCTAGAGAGAGAAAGTAAGTAGAGAGAGAGAGAGAGTGGGATCTCCTAGTATGTAAATGAAAGACAATGTAATTACCTAAGAGAACCAACCTCTAAATGAGGCCTTACATGGGTATTTATACTTGTAGTCTAGGGCTTCACATATCTTTGACCATATTACATAACTAGCCCTTAGACTTTATACAAGCATGAATAATACACATAAACTTAATAAACTAGCATTTACTAACTATTACATTGATATATTTAACTAACTATTTGACTCACTAATGATCGTCACTTTTAATCCTAACAATCTCCCCCTAAGGGACGATCATTGAGATCTCACGTTGATTTCATAAATGATCAACACTTCTAATTCTAACAATCTCCCCCTAAGGGTGATCATTGAGATCTCTCTTTTGTGACTTTGATCTTTGATCTTTGAAGCTTGTTCTTTTGAACTTTGAGTCTTGTTGAGTAATAGTTTTGCTAGTTTCTTTGTTCCAATCATGCTTTGTGATCTTTCTTGCCTTTGATCAACATCTTTAATCTGTTGTCTTTATGTCTTTTCCAACATGCTCATACTTTGTTTGACTTTGAATCTTTGTGAAGTTCTCTTCTCTTTGACTTTAATCTTTGTTTCTTTAGTTTGAAGATTCTTTGACTTTGACTTAGAAACATTCTGAACTTTGCTTTGCTTAGATCTTTGAAGAGAGCTTTGCAGGGTATGAGCATGTGGATCTTTGAGTGATGGTAACGATCTTTCTCCAAGGAACATTTATGAGTACCTGCATAAAACAGTTAGCAATAAATCAACCGGTACTTACAGGTTCGGAATTAGAGATCGTCAACAGCATAGTGTGAAGACTCCTTCTAACCCTTACCAAGGCCGTTCCTGAATCAGATACCCCCGAAAGGGCTTACTAGATCCACCGAAGTACATCAATGATTCAGGTGAGTTGCTGGAGATCACCCCACAACTGTAGACCGTTTGAGACATAGTGACCATCATGATAGATAAGGCAAGATCCGTAGATCTCATAAAGACTCTTACAACTTGTGTCCTTTTTGGCGAACACAAGTGTATTCATAGGAAGTGTATCCTAAGAGATCTTTTTAATGAATCTCATGGCTCTAGACTCGATAAGTGCATAATTTGGTTTTCCTATGCGGAGACTAGGGAGAGGTCTCCTGCTTCAATATCAACCATCTCTAAAAGATAAGTCGATAGATTACGCCGGTTCCCCGTGAGAATGAAACAAGTACCTTTTGAGAGATACTCGAGTGGCAAGAAGGTTTAGTGCAGTGCGTCACTGGGTCCATGACGTCTTAATCTTCAATACCGGTGTCACCTTAGCAACAACCAGTAGCATATGAATTGAACCCGGTGTCTGCCCTAAGGTTGAACATATGGAGGGCTATTTCTTTTCACCCTTTCATTTGCTTTTCTTTTTGATTCTTCAACCCCTTCTTTCTCCTTTCATTCTTTTCTCCTTTTTTCAAATCATACCTAAGGACTTCTAATTCTAATCTAATGGAATTGTCCTTGGGTAGATCCCTCCGGCTCTGGCGGATCATAGGACGGTTTTTCCTAACCTTAGTCACCTTATAACTTCATGACTATCCTATTGTTGCCATCCAACCATTTGTGAAAATCTCTCAAAGTGTTTATGATAAAAAACATACTTTGTTAACACTTCGAGAGTTTTGCATTTCATTTGAAGGACTCCCCCTTCACATGTGCTCATGGATTTTTAAGAAATTTGCACATGCGTGAGGAGTTTGCACTTTTGAATTGATTCACTTTCAATGAACACAACCGATTCGAGACACGCTTACATCACTAGTTAGACTAGCTTGAAGTTATTACCCGGCCTGGTCATATCCACAGAAAGTTTCTCGAAACGGTACATTTCTACTAAGACAAATCCTTTTCGAGACACGCTTACGTGGCTAGTTAAAGAGTTCCATTGTCAGCTTTTAGGTGACAACTAGCTCTAGTAACTAACTTGATGTTATTACCCGTCGAGAATAAGTCTTTTCGATTACTAACTTTTGTTGTTTCGTCAATTCTTGGGTCATTTCTGAGTCGAGCTCTTTTGAGATTCAAGACGATCACATTTTAATCACATCTCCTCCCCCTCAAAAATAGCATATCCATGGTATTTTTGATACCAATTGATTAAAACCTTTTCTTTTTGGATAGCTTATGGGAGAAACGGATGTATGAAATTTCCGAATTTGTTTCCTTTAAGCATGATCTTTTTGGAACAACTTTATATTACTCCCCCTCAAAAATAAAACATTTTGAGTAAATATAAGCTTTTAAGAATTTGAGGGAGTAATATCACTTAAGAAGACTTTGATAAACTTTTTGGTGAGAAGTCTTCTTATCTTTTAGGATTGTCGCACAGAAATGTACAACAGGGTCCTTTCATTGAAAATCACGGGTTATACACTGTTATGTGTGCATAAGCCAAAATGTTTTTAGGATAAGTGCTCAAAAGATATTTAAAAACTTTTGAATGATTAAGCACTTTCCTTTCTTTGAAGAACGAGTCCTTAGCTGAAATACTAAGAAGTCATTATGTTGAAGTCCGGGTTTCGTACTGAAGTATACGAAAGCCATTTTTGAAGCCCGGGTTGTAAGCTGAAGTACTTACAAGCCATTATGATTTTGGATTAGACAACAACTTTTGGAACCCATTTAAGCACGGCGCCAACGGGTTTACCATATTTTGAAATCCATTTGAAAGTTGTGTCAATCCGAGACAAAGAAGTTGAATTCCAACGAGGACTGAAAACCGGTGTTTCATTTTGAAATAAAGCTCGTGGAATCAACGGTGATATAAAACTCTTTTGCTTTTGAAAGTTGTTTGAGAAACTCGGTGTCTCTCTTGGAGTTTTAAAACTTGAAGAAGAAGTTCTCCATCCATTGTTGAAACTCGGCGTTTCATTTCAAAAATTCGTATTTGAGATGAATGGAAACCTTCCAGAATTGGGATTTTTCAAAGCATAGCCATTCCTTTGTTGTAGCGGAAGCATTTCAGAGTATGAATAATTCAAATGTTTTGAACGGCTTTGCTTTGGTTTCCACACTGGCTTTACCGGAGTAAAACGAGAGTATGGAGTTTGAAAACCTTGATTCTTTTCTTTATGAGCACTTGCATTTGAAACCTTTTGAGGAGTAAATGTTTCAGAAAAATTAGGTCTCTTTGAAAATTTCCTTCCTTTTTGCAAAGAATAGGTTGTAAACTGAGAAACCTTTTTCGAAAATGGTTTGGAAGATTCACCCGTGTAAACCTTCTCCGAAACATTTACTTGTGGTTTAGACTCGTTTGAAACTTGAGATTTTCCTTTTGACCGGTTAAGAACATCAAACTTTGCTTTTAAGGCATTGTATGAAGTTCTCAAGTCATTGTATTCTTTTTGAAGAGAAAGATGATCCGATGATGCCAGTTTTTCTTGCAAAGAAGCATTTTGATTTTCAAGATGTGCAAAATATTTTTCATATTTTTCTGTTTCGATTGAAAAATCATTTTTGGCATCACCAAAATCCTTGATTTGTTGTGCAATTGTTTTTTCCAATTCAACAATTTTCTTTTGAAGCACAGACTTTTCTTTTTCAAAAAGATGATTTGGTGTGATCTGAGAGTCAGATTTATTTGAAGTGTGATTCTGAACTCTTGACCGCTTGATTGAATCAAACAAGTTTTTGTAAGTCTGTTTCAAATGCTCATTTTCTTTTTGTAATGATGCCACAGCATTTTCCAATTCAAGATTTTTTGTATCAAATTCGTCAAAATCAAACTTGATATTGGTATCATCACATTTTTCTTCAAAAATCTTTTCTTTTTCTTTAAGCACTGATGTCAAAGAGTTTTCAGAAGACATTTTCTCATTCTTCTCTTGCAGTTTAAGTTGGAAAGAGATACTTTGTGCTTCGAGTATTGCAAGATGTTTCTCAAAGTGAGCAGTTCTTTTTGACAATTCTGCTTTGACATCAGTTGCTTCTTTTAAAAGCTCGGTGATTTTCTTTTTGAGACAAAGATTTTCAGATTTCAAAGAAGATGTTTGTTCAAAATTCTCATTCACTTTCTCATGGCAAACAGATTTTGATTTGAAAGACTCTATTTGATTTGTGAAAAATTCCTTTTGAATGTCAAGTAATAAGCATTTTTCATCAAATTCGTCTTCAAGAGAATGAACGTACTTTAAGTCTTCTCTCATTTCAGTGAGAAGATGTTTTTCAAAGTACTCAAAACTTAAGTTGAGATTTTTCACATGAGGTTCAATCTCTTCTTTCAAAATCTTTTGGACTTCAATCTTAAGGCGTACATCTGATGAAAGAGGATTGGAGAAAACGCTGGTATTGATGTCTACTTGCTTAAACCAAATGGCCTTTAACGTATGCTCAATGTGATGTTTAAGATTACAAAATTGTTTCCTTGCTTTATTTTGCCATAACGTAGCATCATAAGTAGCAAGTTGAGCTTCTTTGAAAAATCTTTTCACATTTGTGTCTTTTCTTTTGAAAGGTTCTTTTGGTATATCAGTCAATTGTAGGCCACCATACACAAAGCCGTGATACGAGAGTGGGTTTTTTGTTTGTTTTACTTTCAAACGTTTTTCCTCTTCAGTTTTAAAATATCTTGAGACTCAAACAAAAGATCATCTGACAATTCTTTTCCCATATCTTCAGCGTTGTACAAAATAGGTGTCAGCTTTTTCACTTTGTTTAAAACACACGGTTTTCCATTTTCCAACTGAGCACTATTCACAAAACCAATCCCAGATGTTTGTTTCTCAACCTCCTCATCTTTAGTAGGCAGCATGTTGAAAGTCTGAGAAGTCTGTCCCAATTTTCGAAGTTTGTTTTCAAGATCATTTGTACGTTTCAAAAACTCTTTGTTTTCATTCTCAAGTTTTGTGTTTACAATCTCAAAATTTGATGTGGTTTTCTGAAGCTTTGAATTTTCACTTTTTAAATCATTGTTCTCTTTTAAAAGCGCTTGAACCTTTCTGTTGTTAACAACCATTTGAGTGTCCAGATTTGGAATGGAACGCTTTTCACGAAGTACGGCTTCTCTATAACCAACTTCAAGTTCTTCATTTCGCTTTAAAAGTGGTTTGACAGACTCTCCATACATTTCAAACTTTTGAGCTTGAGATTTAAGGTTTGAGTTTTCAAATTCAAGTTCAGCTTTTCTTTTTGTTACATTTTGAAAACCTTTTTCCATTTCTTTAAATCTCTCAAGCTCTTTTGTCAATAAGACATTCGCTTGCTTAGCTTTGCGATTGTCCTCTTTGCACTTTTCAAGTTCATGTTTGAAATTATTGATCAATGATGCAAATAAGGCACGATCTTGTTCATAAGAAGATCCATCCTGGGCAGGCTCACCTTTATTAGGATCCATATCTGGAGTAGCAAAAGTGATATTGCTATCATTTTGTTCGACCACACATGTGTCACTAATAGACTCAGGATGCGCAGGATGTGTCTGATCATGAGCAAACACATTATCAAAGATATTACCATTATCATGAGTATGTGAATGTTTTACCGTAGCCAATATCTCTGTGTATGAAGAAGGTCTGATATTATCATCTTCGGTGTCCCAAACAACTTCATTCCTTTGTGTACCATCAGCATCCGAATCATAGCTAGGACTGCTGCTTTCAACCTGCTGTTCTGAAGATGAATCACTGCCCGTGAAAATCAAACTATCATTTGATGCATCACCCTCATTGATCTTTTCCTTTTTTGCTTGAAAATCTTTCTTTGTCTCTTTTTCAATCACTTATGTTTCCTTTAACTGCATCTCTCTTTCAATTAGCTCTCTTTCCCGTTTCAGCTTCTCAATCTCATTCCCTGAAGTGCTTCTTTCTTTTTCATTAGAATCCCTCTTCTTTTTCTGCATCTCCATCAGATGAAGTGATCTTGCATTAAGCACCATTTCCAGTATGTACATATGATTAAGCAATTGATTTCTAAAGACTTCAACTTCTATGCTAGTGAAGCATTTTTTCCATAAACTGCTTGATGATTCATAATCCCAAGAATTCTTAAACGCTCTAAAATCCATGGTCATGAATCCTTTTAACTGTGTCTTGAGCTCTCTAAATCCTACCATGCAATCACTTCCCTGTTCAATTTGCATTTCGAGTTGAACTATGTTGTTTTGAAGATTCCTCATGAAGGTAACAAAGTCCATTTCAGATCCGAAGAGTGTCTCAAAAGTTCTAAGAAATGATAAACCAAATAATGGTTGACGTGCTTCTGAGAGAACCACACAGTGATGCTTAACTGATTCAAAATGTTTTAAACAATTTTCTTTGGAGTGCATTGAGAGCTTAATCCTTACTTGCGTCTCTCTTTCATTTTGCTCTTTCATTTCCATTGTTTAACGATATGTGATAAAGTTGATCTTAGGATCTTTTAAGATAACAAAGGTTGTTGTTGAAGATTAGATGTTTTGGTGAAGATGAAAGTTCGTTCTCGGTTGATCTGATTGATTTCGTAATTTCCCGCCAAAAATCGAGTATGAAAATTTTCCTTCTCAAAATTTGAAAATCTCAAAGAAATACAATTCTAAGGTTACCTGAAAATTTTGAGATTTGAAAATTTTTTCGCCAAATTTTACCGAATTTTTTGAATTTTCGCCTAAAAATTTGAATTTTCGGCCGAAATTTTCAACCTTATACCAAAATTTTAAATCTCGCGTAAAAATTGAACGATTAGTCTCGTGTGAAAAATAAATTTTACTTAACTTTTCCCGCCAAAAAACTCTTTTTTTTTCTTTCTTTTTTTTTTTTTTTTTTTTTTTTTTTTTGTGCCTAACTCGATAACCTTGGTTCTAACTCGATAAGTCTTCAAGTTGGTTCCTAACTCGATAAGTTTGTTTCTAACTCGAGAAGTCTTCAAGTTGGTTCCTAACTCGATAGGTTCATTTATGTTTCTAACTCGATAGGTTCATTTAGGTGTCTAACTCGATAAGATCTTGATGTTTCAAACTCGATAAGTGTGAAAAAATTGGGCAGAGTTTCCCTTAACTCGATAAACAATAATCCTAACTCGATAAACGATTAGGGAAGACAGGCTAACTCGCCAATAACAATCCAAACTCGATAAGTACTGACTCCTAACTCGATAACACTTAACTCGATAGAAACTTGAACCCAAACTCGATAAGAAACTTGACCTCTAACTCGATAGACCAGAAAAGTTTCTAACTCGAAAAGTATTTTATCCTAACTCGATAGACTGCCCTAACTCGATAACCAGAAAATTTCAAATTCGATAAGAGAGCACCAATCTCGATAAGACCAAAACCCTAACTCGATAATCAAATAAGATCCTTAACTCGAAAACATTTTCTAACTCGATAACATACACCTCAAACTCGATAACTTGTATCTCAAACTCGACAAAATGTTTGTCCCAAACTCGATAGGATTATTTTCAAACTCGACAAAATGTTTTCAAACTCGAAAAAGAAAAGAAATTTCCAAACTCGAAAATACTCGAATGAACAGTACCAGATACGAATTTTCTTCACCAAAAAACACGATTTTTTCACCCAAAACAATCTAAAACAACCTAAAATTATCCCTAGGCTCTGATACCACTTGTAGGACCGTAGAACAACCTTATCACTATTGAATCAAGCCAAAACCTAGAGAGAGAAAGTAAGTAGAGAAAGAGAGAGAGTGGGATCTCCTAGTATGTAAATGAAAGACAATGTAATTACCTAAGAGAACCAACCTCTAAATGAGGCCTTACATGGGTATTTATACTTGTAGTCTAGGGCTTCACATATCTTTGACCATATTACATAACTAGCGCTTAGACTTTATACAAGCATGAATAATACACATAAACTTAATAAACTAGCATTTACTAACTATTACATTGATATATTTAACTAACTATTTGACTCACTAATGATCGTCACTTTTAATCCTAACACCACCCATCTTACCATCTCACTTTCACCAATAACACAACTTGATGCTCATCTCTCATCTCCACCAATTACACCACCATTCTTTGCCAATCCCGCGCCTTAGAGGCTACTTGAATCCCATGGGGATACTTGTCTTTGTTGCATCCATAACCGCACGGTCATCTTTGGCCTTAGAGATGAAATTCAATATATGTTTTCATATATTGAACATTTGCTTACCAACCCACCACCACCACCAACTCCACCATCCTCTCCAATCATTCCTCCACCACAATTCTCACCCATTCCTCCATCATCACCATCATGCTCTCCTAATTAAGCATTTGATATGCTTAATAAATAAAGCCTTTACCATCCTTTTGCTTGCAAGCTCTATGAAGACCATGTACTCTTGCCATGATGATGTATTTTCCTTGTTGTTAGTTTGTGAACTAGCTTTTCTACTTGTAATCCAAATTGCTTCTTGTATGTTGTGTCTTGACACAACCTATTATTTAATATGAATGCTTTCTTTCAAACATGCTCTATTTTTTTCTAATCACCTTATACATGTTTGTATGCATATACTTGTGCTTCTAATATTTTTTTTGCAAAGCATTCCATAGCTCGTTCTCTTGGTGCCCCCAAACGAGGGGGAGTACACATCATGGGGGAGATATCTTCCCGTCAATTTTTAACGTTTGAAAATTGTCGGCATAACCTTTTTGATTCTACAAAAAGGGGGAGAAGTAAATATAAACTCACTAAAATACTTGTTTAAAAATTAATTTTGAGTTAATGAGTTTAAGTTTTGTAATCATCAAAAAGGGGGAGATTGTTGATATAAATAATGTTTGAAAAGGTTATTAATATCTCTCAATAAACCTATGTTTTGATAATCACAAAACTCAAATCAAATTAAGTCAAGATTTAGACGTAAACAAGTATTTGGTAACAAATATTTACCTCTACATCTTATATCACTTAAGGTATGCATAAACTAAGCATTTTATGCATTACATGATCAAAGGAAATTTTGTCTTAAGACGTAACATCTTATAAAATGATATAAACATTTTATATACATTTGTAAATCATTTTTGGTAATGCTATATTAAACCACAAAGATATGATTTCAAATTTCCAACCAAAAAGGGCAAATTTTATCCAGAAAAACTTTTCCAACGTTCAGGAGGGCGGCCCCCTTAATTTTACTAGGCGGCCCCCTTAATGATTAAGGGGACCGGCACGCTCCAGAACAGTAAAATCTGGCCCTATAAATATTGGATCATTTCACACATTTTTCTCACCTTTTTGCACTATAAACTTTCTGATCCAACCTCCATTTCTAGATCTAAAATCCTTTGATCATATAATTCATAAGTTTCCAAGTGATCCAAAGCTTCATCCATTCAAGTGCAAGAAGAAGAACACTTCTCTACATCCATCTAATTGTAGTAGTGTTGTGAATAGCTAGTTTCATATTGTAGTTGTGGTAGATATTTGTAAAAGTGTTGTGTAAATTTGTTGATTGTAGAAACTAGGTGTGTTGTAAAGTAGTTTAGTAGTTGTGAATTAGTTGTGCATAGAAGAAGGTGTGAAGTTGTGAAGGTGTGAAGAAGGTGTGAAGCCTTGAAGAAGTTATGAAGTTGTGAAGAAGGTGTAAAGCCTTGAAGAAGTCGTGAGATTGGTTCTAGCTATGATTAGAACTCGACATTTAGCTTAGTGTCGTTAACTCTTGTAATACACTAGATCATCAATCAAAGTGCATTGACCAATTTATGAGGCACAAGTAGTTAGTAAAGTCAAATCAGGTGTAGGATACAAGTCTGTTCCACCACCCCTATGAGGTGTTCCATCACCTCCTGGTATTGACTTAGCACATATAGGGTTAGAAGAGTTTCAGGAACCAACCATGACCTATGGCCCTAAATTTATCAAAGAAGTTACTAATGAAAAGGTTAAGGTTGAGGCTGAGGCTGATGCATTTGAAAGTGCTAGTGATTCATCTCCTAAGGATGATTGTGTGAGAGCTGAGTCTAAAACTAGTGTTCCTGAAGTAGTTAAAGTGGAAGTTAAAACTAGTATCCCGAAGGTTGTTAAGGTTGAAAAAGAAAAGCCTAGAAAACAAGCTAATCATACTAGGCCCACAACTAAATATGCTGAGATGTATAGAAGAAAGTCATCAACTCCTAGGGGCAACCAGAGGAGTTGGAATCATGTAAAATCTCAACAATTTGGTAGTGATTTTGAGTTTAACAACAAACCATGTCACATCTGTGGTAGTTTTGATCACCTTCATGCTTATTGTAACTATCACAAGGGAAGAAGGGAAATTTTTAGGAATACCAGGGTGAATGAAAACAATGTTCAAAAAAATACTCTCCCAAATCCACTAAGTAAAATGATTTCCAGAGCTGTTCTACTAAAATTTGGCCTCAAACCTCTTTCAACTGCCAGAAAAGTGAACGGAGTTTACCCAAAGTCACCTGTTAAAAGTGTAAAACCCATTACAACTTTTGTTAAATCTGCACAAACAGGCAATAAGACTTTTTATGAAAAGAAGGTTTACTACAATCATAAGTGGGCACCAAAAATTTCAAAGCCAGCAGTTGCCACTGCTAACCCAGCAGTTGCCACTGCTAGACCAAAAGTTTCCACTGGTGGTTCTGTAAACAAAAATGGGGTAAAATTGGGAAATGCTGTGAAGGCCTCAGCACGTTGGGAATGGAAACCTAAAGGAATTAACACCTCTGTCAATCCCAATGGTGTATCAATGACCTTCGACAAATATAACTATGTTGATATACGAGGCAGATCCAAGTCATTTGTGGCTTGGGTCCCAAAAGGAACTAATTCCTTTATTTTATGTGCAGGGTCGTTCAAAGACTAAAGAAGATCAAGGATATTCATATAGTGGATGTTCTAGGCACATGAATGGCAACAAGTCCTATCTCTCAGACTTCAAACCTTTTGATGGACAATTTGTCAACTTTGGAGGAGGAATTGGTGGCAAAGTTTCTGGCAAAGGAACAATCAAGGCTGGAAACTTGGATTTTGAGAATGTGTACTATGTAAAAGAACTCAAATATAATCTTTTCAGTGTGTTACAGATGTGTGACAAGAAGCACAGAGTTCTTTTCTTAGAAGATGAATTCTATGTCATTTCCAAGGATTATAAGTTACCTGATGAAAGTGAGGTTTTACTTAAAATCCCTAGAAAAGGCAATCTTTATAGCATTGACATGAAGAAGATTGTGGCTAATGATATTGATACTTGCTTAATTGCAAAAGCCACTTTGGATGAATCAATGCTATGGCACAGAAGACTTGGTCATGTTAACTTTAAGACCATCAACAAAATTGTGAAAGATGGCTTAGTAAGAGGTTTACCAGAGAAGAGATTTCAGAATGACCAAACCTATGTTGCATGTCTCAAAGGCAAGCAACATAGAGCATCTTGCAAAAACAAGGCCTATAACTCTATTGCTCATCCTCTCTATATGTTGCATATGGAATTATTTGGTCCTACATCTGTTAGCAGCATAAATTTGAAGAAATATTATCTTGTTTTAACTGATGACTTCAGCAAATTTACATGGGTTTTCTTTCTAAGAACCAAGGATGAAACTACTGGCATCCTTAAAATATTTATTACTGAAGTTTAAAACCAAGTTGATAAGAAGGTCAAGGTTATCAGGTGTGACATTGGGACAGAGTTCAGGAACAGAGTTATGGATGATTTCTGCAGAGAGAAGGGTATTAAGAGAGAATTCAGTGTTGCAAGAATCCCTCATCAAAATGGTGTAGCTGAAAGAAGAAACAGAACACTGATTGAAGCTGCTAGAACCATGTTAGCTGATTCTAAGCTACCAGTGACATTTTGGGCTGAAGCAGTGAACACTGCTTGTTATATTTAGAGCAGGGTTTTGGTGGTGAAGATAAAGAACAAGATACCTTATGAATTATTCAGAGGAAGACCCCCTATCCTGGATTTCATGAAACCATTTGGATGTCATGTTACAATTCTCAATACCATTGATCATCTGGGTAAATTTGAAGAAAAGTCAGATGAAGGCTTCTTTGTTGGATACTCCATGGCTAGTAAAGCTTTCAGAGTTTATAATTTGAGAACAAAGAAGATTGAAGAGAATCTGCATGTTGAGTTCCTTGAAAATAAAGCTAACACTGCAGGTGCAGGTCCTGATTGGTTATTTGATCTTGATACACTCTCAAACATAATGAACTATGTACCTGTTGCTTTAGGTACTGGGGATAACAACTTTGAAGGTTCAGAAGAATTTCTTGATGAAGATGAACCTACTAAAGATTCTGAGGATGATAAAGATCAAATTATTATGCCAATTTGGGACTTTGTAGAAAATGATGATGTTGCAAAGAAGGAAGATCCACAACCTTCAACAGCTATTGGAAAAGAAGGTGATGCAGAAGTTGTGAACTTGGAAGCTCAGAACAAAGACATTCCTGAAAGCAGTGATAATTCACTTCCCACTGCTACACCAGAAGTTTCCACTGATGGTCCAAATGTGGAAAATTCTACTTCTGTTGCTCAGGAAACTATCATAACTGATGTGGAAATCACAAATATGCCTTCTGCATATGATGTTCACATACTCCTCAAGCTTCAATTAACAAAATACACCCACTTGACAAAGTGATTGGTGATTTACAATCAGGAGTGAAGACCAGAAAACAAACAAAGATGACCAATGATCATGGATTCATTAGTGAAGTTTATGAGTCCAAGAAACATGCAAACAAGAATGAATGCTTGTTTTTCTGTTTTCTATCACAAGTGGAACCTAAGAATGTGCAAAAAGCACTGGAAGAATCAAGCTGGGTAGAGGCTATTCAAGAGGAATTGTTACAGTTCAAGCTTCAAAAGGTTTGGGTTCTTTGTGATCTGCCTGATGGAATGAAGGTTATTGGTACAAAATGGGTCTTTAGAAACAAGAAGAATGAAAGAGGCATTGTTATCAGGAATAAAGCTAGACTAGTTGCTCAAGGATACACTCAGGAAGAGGGCGTTGACTATGAAGAAGTTTTTGCTCCTGTTGCAAGGATTGAGGCTATTAGATTGTTCCTGGCATATGTATCTTTTATGGGCTTTACTGTCTATCAAATGGATGTCAAGAGTGCTTTTCTTTATGGGAACATTGATGAGGAGGTCTATGTTTCACAACCTCTAGGCTTTGAAGATCCTGAACATCCTAATAAAGTTTATAAAGTGGTCAAGGCTCTTTATGGCTTACATCAAGCTCCAAGAAAATGGTATGAAACCCTTGCTGCTTATCTATTGAATAATGGGTTTCATAGAGGGAAGATTGATCAGACTTTGTTCATCAAGAAAGACAAAAATGATACCCTGTTGGTTAAAGTTTATGTTGATGATATTATTTTTGGATCCACAAAGCCAGAGATGTGCAAAGAATTTGAGAAGCTGATGAAGGATGAGTTTCAAATTTGTTCTATGGGGGAACTTACTTTCTTTTTGGGACTTCAAGTGCAACAAAGAAAAGATGGAATTTTTATCAGTCAAGACAAATATGTGACTAAGATAATCAGAAAGTTCCATTTTACTAATGCAAAGCCTTCAAGCACTCCTGCTGATAAGACTACACACTTACACTTGAAGGATGATGGAGGAGAAGAAGTGGATGTTCACACTTATAGATCAATGATTGGTTCCTTGATGTATCATACATCATCCAGACCAGACATTATGTTTGTTGTGTATGCTTGTGCAAGGTATCAAGTCACTCCAAAGACATCACACTTGACTGCAGTGGAGAATATTTTCAGATATTTGAAGACATATCCTAATCTAGGATTGTGGTATCCAAGAGAATCTCCTATGGAATTGGTAACCTACTCAGATAGTGACTATGCTGGTGCAAGTTTGGATAGAAGGTCAACCACAGGAGGATGTCAATTCCTTGTATGTAGATTGGTGTCATGGCAGTTCAAGAAACAGACTATGGTTGCTACTTCAACTTTTGGACTATGGGTAAAATTTCACGAACGCCATTATCTTTATTGACAATAGCAATACCATATGCTTAATTAAAAATCATGTTCAACACATTAAGACTAAACATATTGAAATTAGACATCACTTTATAAGATATTGTTATGAGAAAAAGCTTATTCAAGTTGTCAAAATTCATACTGATGACAATTATGCTGATTTATTAACAAAAGGACTTGATGTGGGAAGGTTTCAGTACTTGGTAATAGGTATTGGAATGCTTAACCCATAGAATTTTGATGTCTAATAATTTTTAGTGTTGAGGGGAGGTTTTTGGTACTTAAATTGTCATATCTATTTGTTTATGTTTGTCCACTAACTTTTGTGTAGTGGATAAAGACAATAGTGGAAAATATAAATCAAACAGTGGTAAATGTTGCTCTCACAGTGGAAACAAGAAAAACAATGTAACTTTATTCATTATTAATACCATTCAACAGTTACATTCCAAGAACAAAGAGTACAACCAACAAACACCAAAAACACAGATCCTGACACCCTACACCCTACACCAGCTACTCCATTGGCTTCTTGCCCTTCCCCTTGTAGTCATGCTTAGCCTTTTGAGCACTCTTCCTCTTGTTCTTAAAGATTGACTGCTTCCTTGGGCAAGCAAGACCAAGCACTTATTTAGGAGGATTTTGGAGTCTTGCAGGCTTCTCTAGGGCAGGCCACTTCATGTTTACCAATGCAGATTCAAGGGCTTGTGTCAGTGCCTATGGTAACTCCTTGGAGAGGGTGTATGGTTCATCATCATCATCAGAAGAGCTGGAGTAAAACTCAAGAGATGGAGCAGGGGTAGAAATCTTCTTATTTGGCTTCTTTGTTGTTGAGCTTGAAGCACATGGAGGAAAGTAGTCACCCTATCCTGATTATTCTGCAGAGTCAGAACAGTAGCTTATCTCCTCTGAAGAATCATCAGAAGAGATGTAGATAAGTGGAAAATGGCTCATGGTGTTTATAAGGTTTGTGAGGATAAAGAAAAGTTTTGGTGAAGAGTTTTAATGATTCAAGCTCTTTTTATAGGAAAAGTCAATCCCTAGGGACAATTAAGAGAAGTAATAACTCTTATCTGTCTTGGTAGTTTGGGGAAGTAAATATAGATATTATTTACTATATCGGGTTGACTTTGGGAAGATATTTTTAAGAATAGTGGCTTGCTCAAAAAGTAATTTTAGTAAGAGCTTTGGTTATTCATATTATATGATTTATACTAACATGTGCAGGTAAATAACCAAAATTTCTGCTAAGAGTTGATCAAATGGTGTGTAACTGAGATACACAACAAATGGTAATTGATTCACCATGTATAATCCACATAAGAATCAACTAGTCCAGAGCAAACGGCTACTGGTAAAGACTTCACAAATCCGTTTATGGTTGATACCAAAAACTATATGGTCATCAACTCACCATATTCCATGTGATGAAGGGTTGGCTAGTCCATAGCAAACGGATCATGGTAAAGACATAAAATCTGTTGATAGCTGATAGTTTGCTAAAAACTATGCAAAGAGCAGTTAAACTTTTATATGATTTTCTTACCACTGCTCTTGAAAATTTTTGTGAAAAGTTCCCACTGCTAGTTCACAGTTACCACTGATGAACTAGCCATTGCAACTGTTGTGTCAGTAGCAATATTTTTTACTAGCCGTTGAGAGTAACCATTTTTCAATATTAATAGGGTGCATTTTTTTTGGTGAATTATCTTCTTACCTATTTTAATTTATTCTTTTCTTAAAGATAAATCCTCACTAAAGATAATTCCAATTGTGCATAATTCTCAAACCCTAATAATATATATCCTTTACCTCTCACACGGTGTATTCACCATTCAATTTTTACTAACACATTCATACTTTCTCACAATAACTATGGCAAGACTAAACTTTGCAGATGAGCACAACCAAGTGGCCTACTTGCAGAAGTCAGACGACAAGAGTGGCCCTGTTTTTCATCAGATTGTGGACTTTCTTAATACCATTCATATTAGGTATGCTTTAACTTTAAATCCCACAATCTTAATACCACTCATCAGATTGTCTCTTAAATCAAACAGTTCTGGAACTCTGTGGAGTCCATAACCATTCAACAAGGAGACATACATGAATCTGTGGATACTCTTAGAGCCACAGTGGATGGGGTAACTATTGATGTTACTGAATCATCCTTGAGGAGAATTCTCCAATTGGATGAGCTCAATGCTATCATCACATTGCCCCATTCGATATTCATAAACATCTCTCATCAATGGGGTATGATACATCTGATAAAAAGGTTACTTTCAGAAAAGGATGTTTTTGTCCCCATTGGAGATTTTTAATTCATACTCTTTTGCATTGCCTAAGTCGTAAGAAAACTTCTTATGAACAATTCAGTTCAACAATGGCTTACCCTTTGGTTTGCTTAGCCACAGATAGGACGTTCAATTTTTCAAAGTTAATTTTTAATAGTATGAAAGGCAATGTAAAGAGTTCATAAAATTTTAGATGTATCCAAGGTTTGTGCAAGCCGTGTTAAATGAATTTCCACTGCAAACCCATAAAAGAGTTTATAAAACCCCCTATCTTAAGCCAAAAGTTTTTCAAAATTTAAATAAGGCTTCAGATGGATGGAATGGGGAATTTAAACCACTTTTTCCTGAAATTCTTTCAAAGATTTCACAGGTACAGGGCGAAGATGCAACAATCCCAGTTGTATCCCAAAACACACCCACTATTGTTGTTCCACCTATCCAATACACGCCACAAGTTACTCACACATATGAGAGGAGGCAAAAATAGCCACCTCCTCCCATCACAACATTGCATGATTCTGAACCTTTTGGTTTAGGAACAAGCAATGGTGATTCTAGGCTTCAATCTAGTCCAACTAGAGAAGAGTCTGAACCAATGCCCTATGATTCACCTCTCCCAACAGGTCACACAGTTGGAAGTGTTGAGGGTAGTGAGCAACATACTGAATTGATGGAACTTTGTACCAAGTTAGTCAAGCAGATTCAAGCTCTGGAGAAAGATCTGGCACAAACAAAGAAACAACATGCCACAGAGCTTAATGGTTTGAAAGCTGAGATTGAGACCTTGAAGGAAGAAGCGCAGGGGTTAAAGAAGCAAAGATCTGTCACACTTGTGTTCTCATCCCCATCTACTCCTCATGATGATGATTCTGCTGCATCAGATGATGCTATGGGTGATTCTTCCAAACAGGGGAGGAAAACTGATGCTACAATTAAGGGGATGAAGATGGATTTTGATATTGATATGGACTTTAATGATCAGGATGATGAACAAGAAAAGAATGATGAAGTAGTGGAAACTCAAGAAGAAGCAGTGGACACTGTTGATGTTGAATTTGAAAGAAAAATGCAGGAAAAAGGGAAAGTTCATGTTTTTGAAGAATCAACTGAGCAACCAAGAAAGATCTCCAAAAGTGAACAAGCTCAGATTGATATGGACTATGAATTGGAAAGAAAAAGTGAAGAAGAGGATGTTGCAAGATTCATAGAAAAACAAAGACTTCAAAAACAGATGGAACCGGGAGAAAACATTGTTCCAATTCCAAACACTGAAGAAGGTTCTTATGAGTATACTAATGAAGATATTGAGAAAATGATTGTTTCTGATCCAGTAATAAAGAAGAAAGCTATTGAGCTTGTTGCTGATGAAAGCCTAACAGCTGAACAAAGATCAGCTCAACTAGCTAATTTCATAAATATGAATAACAATCAGGCATTTGATTCCATGGTGGAAACTATAAAGAAGATTTAGAAGAAGCCAAGACAACCATCTCAGGCTCAAGTAAATCATGGAATGAAGAAGTATTCATGCCATGTTGGTGGATGGAAAATGTATCAGCTCAAAGGAAAGTATTATGAAGAAATCCAAAGCTTATACTATCAAGAATACAGAAGAGACAAGGATTTCCTTCCTATGCACTCAGAAGCAGAGGCTCAGAGGTACAAAAGATCAGGAATAAACATTGAATCTAAAGATGTTAAAAGATCCAAGACTCAAGAATCATCTCAAGCTGTTAAAGAAGATGAGAAATTAACTGAAGAACAATTCTCAAATATGATATCTATTGAAACAGATGTATCGAATGTAGACCCTTTACAATCAAAGCATCCAGTTGTAGGCTGGGAGTTATTTTCTGATGACTCTGGAAATGCATAGAAAATTATCAGAATTTGTGGCATAACAAGTATCTGCAGAGATTTTGAAGACCTTGTCAGATCATGTGATAGGGAAGACTTGGATACTATATGGAGAATAGTCCAAGAACAATTCAAGAAGGATGAACTTGTTGATGTTAAAGCCAAAGAGTTATGGGTTCAATTCAGAAGACTTTATGAACCTGATGCATCTGATAGACATTGGAGATTTGAAGTAGACAACTTAACTACATTATGGAAGTTCTATGATTCAAGTTCTGTGCATCATGTGTCTACACAAGCTGGTGTTGATGTGTTTATGCTAGCTAAGAAAGAATATCCATTAAGAGCAGGTATTCTTACAGTTATGATATCTGTGAAGTTGAGATGCTGGGAAAGGAATGAAGTCATAGAAGATCTGCTACAAAGAATATATGATCAGAGTATCAGAGCTGATAAAGAGTTAAGGAGAAGGAGATAAGTGTTTGGAAGAATCCCATCAACCTAGAAACTAGATGATTTTCATAGAAATCATAAGTTTAGGGGAGGATTGCTGGGAATTATACTAACAGTTACCACTGATCAGTAAGGAGATAACCACTGTTGAAGAATGCACTAGCAGTGGAAACACATTACCACTGCTAGTACATATTATTACCACTGCTGCAGGATAATTGTTATGAAACGTGTATTTAGATAAGTATAGAAAAGATCTTGTGTATATTCTATTATTCTCTGCTTATACTTATCTTGTAAAGGACTCCTTGTGTCCTATAAAAGGAGGTCCTAGGTTTAGGTTTATACATGTATCAAAGTAGAGAGCTTCAAGGTGTAACCCTAGTGATAAACTAGATCACTCGTATTATTATTCTTAATAATATTGGAGCTAAACGTTTAGTTAATATTATGTGTTCATACAACTGTTCTCATTCATATACAACTCACAAACAAACTTACGTACAAACCTTCTAAGTATTAATAAGTATATTCCGCATACTTATTAGTATCATTCAAAGTATCACTATAACACAAGTCGTGTGTTTAGATCCATCAATTGTTTTTGCCACATTTACTTTAAGTTCATTTTATTTTATTTTAATTGCATCTGTAGATGGGTTAGTTGATTAGCAACTAATTCCGCCCACTCCTTCAAAACCTGAGATTTTTACTTGCTTTCTGATTCTTGTGAAAATCAAGTTATATATAGTATAGTATTACTCAAGAGATCCGCAAAGAAATACGAATAACCCGAGGTCGTAGTCCGTGTGAAGGGTGGATGGAATTCTTAATTCCCGATTTGTGAAACGTGTCGTGAAAGTGGTAAAAAGAGATTTTTATGAGATTACACTAATGAAATAACAAATGAAGTACAAATAATCACTTAAGCACGTATTTCAAATGAGGAAACTAAAAACGTAACGTAAAATCGAAAACGTAAGCTCAAACGTAAAATAAACGTAACCGTACGAAATAAAAAGTGAATTTTAAGCTACACTACTCCTCCGGACATGAAAATAATTTTGAAAGGTTAAAAATGACAAAAGAAAATTTTAAGAAAAAGAAAATTATTTTTTTGAATTTTTATTTATTTTTTATGAATTAAAAACTAATTAACTAATTAAAAATTAAAAGAAAATGCAAATAAGGTAAGAAAAATGAAAAATAAATTTTGAAAATTATAAAATAACTAAAAAGTAATTTTAAAACTAAAGACTAATCATTTTTGGCTTTTTATGTAATTTTTGGGAATTAAAAACTATTAAATCTAATTAAAAATTAATAAAAGTAGAAAATAAATGAGAAAAATTGCAAAATAAATTTCTAAAAATATAAAATAACTGAAAATAAATTTCTGAAATATTTTTGGATTTTTCTAAGCTTTTTCTGATTTTTTTTTGGAATTTTTGGTAATTAAAATGTATTAAAAATTGAATATAAATGAAAATTAAATATGAAAAATATCAAATGGTCTCAGAAAAATTTGAAAAAATTACGGAAAATCTAAAATATTAAAATAAACATGAGAAAACATTTTGAAATTAAAATAAGCCAGAAAACTGCCGATTAGCTTAAAACTGCTTATTTAGAATTGCGTATTAATAAGCAAACTTTGACCAGGTTGACCCCAACTTTGACCAATTGATTTTTAGACTAAGTAAAGCTTAATTGAACAGTTTCAAACCAAAATGAACTCAGAATCTTAGAAATGGATACAAACAGATATGAAATAAGCAATGTAAATAAGCAAAAGCTATAAGAATAAGCTAATGATCAAAAGCTCAGCTGAAACAACAATTATAGGCATAAAGGAACTAAAGTGAACACTAATATTCAGAATCCAAATGTTAAATCACAAGTGCAGCCTTAATATTGGAAAACAGACCCTAGGCTTAGACACCCTACTTTGCAGCTTAATCTAATGCACTAAATAAGCTAATGAGAGAAACCTAAGGGGGGTAAAAGCAACCCAATACTTCAGGAAACCTAGAAAACCAAGAAACTATAGATTCCAAACCAATTTGAACCACTGAATAGACCTGAGATCAGCAGCTAGTAAGACTGCAATGTTTGACTTTTAGTGTTGCACTACTATTTGACTAAAATGAAATTCAAATGATCCTAGCTTATCCTAAATGCAATATTAAGCTACTATATTAATTTATAATCCTAAATTAATCCTACTCTAAACAGATTGCAAGAACTTAGATCCTAAAAATTACTTGTGACACAGAATCTGAGTTCAATTTGGATGTTGACTATTTTCAATATAACCTACTGACTTTGATGCTCAAACTAACTTTAATAGACCTAGGGTGACTTATCTGTGCAGCAAAATTAGCAATTAACCAAAAGGAATATGTGATACAAACCTCAACCAAACACCCCTGACTGTATCAACTTATATGAAACAACTAGACTTTAATTCAATCCCTTTCACTAAATCAATATGAACAATGATCTCATGCACTAAAATGAACCAGAAAACCATATCATAAATCTCAAGCTTAACAGAAATACAAAGGCACGGATCCACAAATCAAACAGACAATGAAACAGTGATGATCAAATGATAAAGAGACTAAGATTAATATGCTAAATCAAACATCAATTAGACAATATAGGATGTAACTACATATTAAATGACAGAAATAAGCAACAATGAGAAGATCTTCAATACTAATACTGATGCACTAAGAATTAAAAAAAAAAATGGAAAACTTACAAATCAAATACCCCCTCAGCTCAAACAGAGGGGGTTTCACTAAGCTAGTTATGGCTGCCCTTTAACTCCAAATAAGCTGATGCTCAATTCAATAAGCTGAGTTTAACCTCAGTTGACCAAGCATAATGAACCAAGTTGAAACAGATCTTTTAACCAAATACTAACTATTATTTAAACGAAGATGAATGAATTACTAAAAACATATTTGAAATAACTAAATACTGAAAAATAAATTGCAAGGGAATAGACTGAAAATAAGAATTATATTAAAATTGAAATCTGAGTACACTTTTGAAAAACAGAAAATACAATACTGAAATTATATAAAACTACTACTAATTCTACTCCTACTCCTACTTTAAACCTAAAACCTAACAAGTATACATGATGTGAGGGGGGAGCTATATATTGCTGCTGAGGAGTGGTTGCCAGGTCACCAATCCGGGTGCACTTGTGTTTCCTTGAGTGTAATACCAGCCGTTGATCATACGTCTAGACACTTCCACTACATTTCAGCCCTTGGATTGATTTTTGTGACATGATGTATCCTGCGTGTGTCTCCTGATAGGTCCACGTATCCTGACCTCTTCTGACATTCCCTAATATCTTCTAGAAACTCAATCATGAGGTAATCATTGTTTACTTGGGTTAATTTGATGGGGTGAATTTTTAGGGTTCTAGGCTACAGTAACTATTTCTGGGTAAAGTTAATTTAGGGGCTGGTATCTTTGGGTGTTATTTTTAATATGGATGTGTTTGACTATTTATGACCGGGTAAATAAAAGGTTTGACCTGGGTAAAAAGATTGGGTGGATCTAGGGATGGCAATGGGCGAGAAAAAACCCACAACCCGCGGGTACCCGCATTAAATGGGTGGGTAAACGCGTCAATTTTCACCCACGGGTGGGTCGTGGGTGAAAATCTTTACCCATTGGTGGGTGGCGGGTGGGTGACGGGTAAGGCATACCCATCGCGGGTAAACCCATGACACCCATTTAAAATACCCGCGGGTATACCTGTCAAAATACCCGTAGGTGTACCCATAAACCCACGTTAAAATTTGAGGGGGATTGGGCTGTGTATTGTTTGGGCTTGGATTAGGATTTTTGGGTTATTTGTTATTAGTTGTGGATCATTTTTGGTTTGTAATTAGGAACAGGTTTTTAACACAAGGACTAGTTGTGTAAAATCTGAAAATTATAAGGGTTGAAACTGACAATCATCATAATATCTTCCAAGGGCCCTTGTTGTCATTCTTTGATTACGGAGGACCAAGTTTGACTTTTCTTCAATTAATCTTCAAAGGATCATTTTTGTAAATATTTGGAAGTATAGGGACCACATTTGTCATTATTTTCAAACATTGACCAGAGACTAATTATGCAACATTCTGAATCTCTGAGGACTTCTAATGACATTTTTGAGCTTTTTTTGACTTTTAAGCTTCCCCGGCTCTGGCTTTTGACCTTTTTCCATTCTCGTGCTCGTTTTTATCGGTTTTAGCTTATTTTTGTTCATTTATCACATATCCGTACCTGCACATACACAAATACAAAAACATACATTCTCTTGGCATATTTGGTTAGTATTTGGTGTATTTGGTCTGATCTAGGCTTAAAAAGGATGTGTGAAATAGCACACATCACTTTCCTTTAAATATAAAAATACAGAAAGAATCATCCCTCATCTCTAGACCTAGTTTAATTGATTTTTAACCCTAGCGAACACTATTCTTTGAGTTGAACGATCAATCCCACAGTACTTGCCACTATACTATACTACAACGGTCAGGTACACTGCCTAGCGGGGATTGCAAGCTTCTCAAGATCCCTTGAGAAGTAAAACCTTTTGCGAGGGCGCAATTCCACGCATCCAGTTTTTGGTGCCGCAGCCCGGGGAATAGTTATTGTCTATGTTGAAATTTCTTTTTATTAGGTCTACTTGCTAGATACCTTTCTAGTAAGATTTTTATTTTTATTTTTATAGGTCTTCTTTAGTCTATCTTTTTCTTTGTTTCCTTTGTTCATAACTGTTGCCATCCGCCATCATGGAAGGTGGTAATCTCTTTGATCCCATTAACCCGCCACAACAAAACCATCTACAAAACCCACCACAACCAAACCAACCTCCTAGACCCCGAACTTTAGGAGAGTACTCCCGTCCTAGCCAGCAAGGCTATCGAAACACCATTGAGCTCACTCAAGGAGCCAATGTGTCTCCCTTGCGATCCGACACCATCTGGTTGGTGCAAAGCGAATGTGCATTCCATGGACTTAGTTCCGAAGATCCTAATTAACATCTCAAGGATTTCCTCAAAATCGTAGATTCCATAAACCTTGATGTTGAAACTCGAGAGACGACCTGATTGTGTCTCTTCCAATTCTCTCAATGTGACCAAGCTAGTCAATGGCTTGAGCGTTTACCCGCGGGATCCATCACCTCTTGGGATGATCTCACCACTCGTTTCCTTGTTTAATTTTTCCCACCGAGGAGAACCACTAAGCTTAGAAATGACATCTTGATGTTCCAACAACGTCAAGGTGAAACTCTCTATGAAGCATGGACTCGTTTCAAGGACTTACTCCAAAAAGTCCCTAATCATGGAAAAGATCTTAGGCTCCAAGTCCAAATTTTCTATGACCATATCGATCTCTCCACAAGACGAACCATTGACCAATCGGCAAGTGGCAAGCTTCGTGATCTAAGTGTGGAAGAATCATGGGAACTCTTAGAAGATCTTGATCTCTATGACAATGAAAGTTTGAATGATCCCCGTGATTTGAACAAAGCGGTCAAGGCAATATCTTTGCCTTCGAACAATTCAAGCACTCCCGAGCATAGGATCATGGAAGACCAAGTCAAGTTTCTCATGAAATCCTACGAAGCTCCTAAACCTTCAAGCCAAGTGAACAAAATCACTTCTTCATACAAATTATGTAGTGGTCCCCACGACACTCGTGATTGTGTGGAACTCCCCGGACAAGCTTTTGCGGATTACGCATCCTCGCGTACTGACGGAGTGGAAGACAAGTGGTACACTTTCAAACCCGAGCAAAACCCTTACGGTGATTCATACAACCCCTCTTGGAAAAATCTCCCAAACCTTAGACGGAAACAAAACCAAAACATGCCCCAAAACAATTCTTCCACTCCACCTGATTGTTATCAACCCAACGGTCCACCTCCTAACCATACTTTCAACAAAAATCCTTCCAACAACTATGGTATTACCAATAATCTTGAAGGATTGATGTCTAAATTTATGGCATCTCAAGAAGCCCGCATAGCTAAGTTTGAATCCAAATTCGATCAACAACAAGCGGAGATGACCAACAAAATCGACAACTTGTTGAAAGCCATCAACAACTAAGTGCTAACTACACCAAAGAAGGACACTAGGGACACTAGTAGCGGAACCCAAATTAAGGACCCCTCATCATCTAAACACGTCCACTTTGTTAACGTAGTCACTGTTAAGTCAGTCGATAATAATAGGGAAGAAAGTGATGTGGATGAGATTAAAGAAGTTGAGGATAAAAAGGAAGAGAAAGTTGAGGAAGTAGAAAATGTAGTGGAATACTTTGATAGGTTACCTACCAAGGAAGAACGGGAATACCATAAGGATCTATTCGATGACTCCGAGACACCATACGTCCTTGTTTCACCAATCATCAAAGCGGGTGATCCCTCTAACATCTATATACCATGCAACATTGGGCTTGTGCATGTGTGGAAAGCCTACATCGATCTTAGATCCCCCATAAACATTATGACTAGAACCCATTATAATTGGGTAATGAAGAAGCAACTTGGACTTAGGATGATTCCCAACACGAGTTGGATGAGTAACTTTGTGGGAAGAGTAAAAGGATTGCACGTCTTTGTAGGAAACTTCACTTATATTACCGATTTGGTGATTGTAGAAGATATTCGTCCGGTAATAGATGGTTTCCTGAGTCAAGCAGTGTTTGGAAAGCCATTTGTTGAGACTTCTAAGATGAATTATGACCAATCTCTAGGGATAGTTAGGTTCAAAGATGAGAACGATGAGATAGCTTACCAAATGCCCTATAAGATTGAACAATTTTGTCTTTTATCAAACATCAAAAAGGAACACAAGCAAGCGGTTTACTATAGGAATGATGAGGATAGACGTAGAGGAGTAGACTATGTTATGAATAGAATATTTGGTTTTTACAAGGAATGCTTGCAACTAGGTCCGGAATACAAAACTAAAATCAAGGATGACCTAGGAACCGTGACCAATGACGAGGTCACGTAATAGCCCGCGACCTTGAGTCTAGCTACAAGACTCGTAAATAAAGAAAAGCGCTTCCTGGGAGGTAACCCAAGTTTTACTTGTTTTATTTGTTTGATTGTTTGTTTGTTTGATTTTATTTGTTTCTGTATGCATGCTTTATTTTTATTGTTTGTGGATCATGTTTCATAAAATTGTAAAAATGCTTTACCTTGTTGTTTGTCTTAACTTCATAATAAGGGATTTCGCAAAAGCTAAGTGTAATGGAAATCTAAATTTGTTTCTAAGAACGGAATTGAACATGAACCACAACAATATTAAATGAACATGTATATTAGTATTTGTTGGAGTCAAATGCTTGTATCGAGTCATAATGATGTTTTGCAGGAATTCCAGGAATTAAGGCATGAGTTCTTCCAGTAATTTTTTGGAAACTTAACATAAGATTTCTTTCAGAACACTCTGACGGCGTCAGGTGTAAAATTCTGAAAAAGTTTTGCGAGTTTTGTTTTTCTACCGGAGTCTTAAAGTTTTTGTTAATTCTTTAGTTTTATAAACTCCAGGAAATCTGCAAACATTCATTGCACAAGCATTATATCCTTATATATATATATATATATATATATATATATATATATATATATATATATATATATATATATATATATATATATATATATATATATATATATATATATTGCCGCCGATTTTACGCGAGGTTTGCCTTGATTGTTTTCTCAGGTTTAACAGGTTATATTGGACAAGAAGATGATTTACATTTCTGGAGGGAAGCTTTCAATGTTCATTTTCTTGGAGGAGGATTTAACCATGTTATCCATTTATCCACACCGAACGAATCAGGGGAGTATTTATTTCATTCTTTACCTTCATTACTTTTACATCCTTTTTATTTAACATTGGGGACAATGTTCAGCCTAAGTGTAAGGGGAGGGTAAATGATGATACCTTAGAGAATGCAATTACACTTGAGTTTGTTTCTTCAATAGTAGGTGTGTAATAAAACTAAGAGAAATACTTGTTAGGGTAATTTTGGCGTCAAATTTAAAATTTTTTACAACATTTAGGAGTGAAGCTTTAGCTTTAATGAGCGTCTCATGGATAGGAGTTGTATGACTAGCACAAAAACCGTATCACTCAAAAAAATTTTCCACCCAAGTATGTGAGGTTCGCCTTTAGTTTTGGTTAGGAAAAGCATTCATTATTAGTGCTTATGAGTGTACCAGTAGTACTTTGATTCTAGAACTTGCGTTAGTGATGCATCCCGAGACCGCTAGTGAGACTACATTCGTGTAGTAGGATTTACTACATGATAATAGGCATTAGGATAACCCTTGTGTTAAACCCGTATCATAATTACTTGACCAATGAAGTCATAATTACTTGACTAATAAAGTCAATTAATTCTCCCACACTATTAGGTGCCCATAATGATATCACATAAGTAAAGAATGAGATAGATATAAGGATTGGTTGATTGTAAGATATGAGAGAATTATAAAAGCAATAGTTTCATTAATATATCAAAATAACCAACAAAGTTTAAGGCATCATAAGCCTTGTATTTATAGGAGGAAAGCTAGGGCAACATTCCCTAGTCCCTTTCATATCAGTAACGTGGGCTTACTAAGCCTTTTGGGCTTTTACATGTTGCCCATTAACTAAAACATAAACATAAATAATACTTAAGCAACCTATTACAAAATGTATTGACTGAGACTTGACTAAATACTAAAGTATGTTCCCAACAATCTCCCCCTAAGGGTCGGTCATCGCGGTTGCTGGATGTCTTCATCTTTGTCTTTAACTTGTGACATGTAAAACTTTTGACGTCTTCAAAAAAATGTTGTATAATGAATGTACTTTGCTCTAAGTCTTTGTTCTTTGGTGATGATGTTGTGATTGTGTTATGAAGTAGTCTGCCGTTCGTCTCTCCTGCGTCTGTGGTGGTTGTCCGCCATTCCAACATGCTCATACATCTTTGGACTTAGTCTTTCACGTGCACGAAGTTCCTTTACATACTCTAAGATCTTTGGACTTTATACTTTGCACATTCTTCTTATAGGCGTGGAATCTTTCTTTTGAACTTTGTGGTACATAGATCTTTGGGGGAACTTTCATTTGCTTCAAGATGTATGTATAAGCATGCTGGAATCTACCATCATGGAGGTGATGTACCTGCAGATAAACAGTTAGCAATAATCAACTGGTACTTACAGATAAGGAATTAGAGCTCATCAATAGCATATTGTGAAGACTCCTTCTAATCCTTATCCAGGCCGTTCCCATATCAGATACTCCCGAAGGAGCTTACGAGACCTACTAAGTAGCTCAATGACTGGGTGAGTCGCTGGGGATCACTCCATGACTGTAGACCGCTAAAGAACCACCACGAACACTCAGGGCTGTTTGATGTTGACCCCGGCAGGAATTTTCGTTCAATCATTGAGAAATACTTATGTAATTCTCTCATAAACGTTCTCGGCAGATTGCTAAGATCTGCGAAGGACTCAATAAATTACAGCTGGTGTCCGTTGATGTAGAACACCAGTTGTAGAAATACTAAGTGTTCCTAAGAGATCTTTGATGTATCTCATGGCTCTAGACTCTATAAGTGCACACTTAGGTTTCCTATGCGGAGACTAGGGATGGGTCTCCTGCTTCAATATCAACCATCTTTGAGAGATAAGTCGATAGATTACACTGGTTCCTCGTGAGAATGAAACAAGCTCTTTTAAGAGAACTTGAGTGGTTAAGAAGGTTTAGTGCATTGCGTCACTGGGTCCATGACGACTTTATCTTCAATACCGGTGTTGCCTTAACAACAACCAGTAGCATATGAGTTGAACCCGGTGTCTGCCCTAAGGTTGAACATATGGAGGGCTATTTCTTTTCACCCTTTTCTTTACCTTTTATTTTTAATTCTTCAACTCCTTCTTTCCCTTTCATTCTTTTCTCCTTTTTTTTTTTTTTTTTTTTCTCTTGAATCATACCTAAGGACTTCTAATTCTAACTATGGGTGATGTCCTTGGGTAGATCCCTCCAGCTCTGGCAGATCATAGGTTGGTTTTTCCTATCTTAATCACCTTATAACTCCTTGATTAGCCGAAAGTAGCCAAGAAACATTTGATAGAAAATCTCTCAAAGGGTTTGTGATAATCAAATATTTTGGTTAACACTTTGAGAGTTTTGTGTACACTTTTGAAGGGCTCCCCTTTCACATGTGCTCATGAGTATTTAATCAATTTGCACATGCGGGAGGAGCAAGCATTTTTTTGAATTGATCCACTTTCAGTGAAAAAGACCGATTCGAGACACGCTTACATCACTAGTTAGACTAGCTTGAAGTTATTACCCGGCTTGGTCAAGTCCACAGAAAGTTTCTCGAGACGGTACATTTCTACTAAGACAAATCCTTTTTGAGACACACTTACGTGGCTAGTTAAAGAGTTCCATTGTCAGCTTTTAGGTGACAACTAGCTCTAGTAACTAACTTGATGTTATTACCCATCGAGGATAAGTCTTTTCGAGATTACTAACTTTTATTGTTTTGTCAATCCCTGGGTTAATTCTGAGTCTAGCTCGCACAAGATACAACTTTAGTTTTTTGACCACTTATATTTTAATCACTTATCCATTTTCTCCCCCTCAAAAATAGCATATAAATGATGTTTTTGATAATCTTTTAGATTAAAATATGCCTTTTTGAGTCTTATGGGGAGATTCACCAAGAACTTTAGATTTTAGAACAAAGTATTTTTGTTTTGACAAGTGCTCCCCCTCAACAAGTGATTAGGTCTTATTGAGGTGAAATACTTGTCCTTTTGAGCAGAATTATGAAAAATCATAAAATATTTGATTAATTCTACTGAAAACTAAGAAGCCTTCGCTCCTTATATTAGGATTGAGGCACTGATGCGTACCTCAGGGTCCTTTCTATTACAAGTTCGGGTTGTACACTGTAATGCGTGCACAAGCCATTATCAATAATAATATTGACAAATCAAATCAAAATTCTTACAACACTTCTACCATTCTGGTCTCTGAAACGTCAACACGGGAAATGCTGGTCTGCCTCCTACATAGCTTTCCAATCTCCTTATCTGATCCCTACGCTTTAACCGATTCTCAATCCTTGTAATGAATCTGCGAGCGTGTCTGGCCTCATCGGTATTCCACCTTTTGGATTTGTGCAGTGCAATATCATCTAATCTACCTTTGATTCCATCTCTAACGAACTTCGGAGTTTCATCACAGAACTTGTGGATCTCGTCATAAGCCATGAAGCAGTTTCAACATAGTCTGATTGAGTCTGCTGCTTCGATAATACTGTACCCAGTTATCTGGCCAATGATGTATTTCATAGAGTGCGTTCCGGTCATAGTCAACAACTTTGTTGATGAATAAGTCGGAGGCTTCTTCTTCAATGGCGTTGTTGAGGTATCTGGCTGCAAGGATTGAGAAGGTAAGTGATGTGGCATACTTCTTTTCTATCTTGCTACCGTGTTGTAAAAATTCCAAGTCGTTGTTGAAGAAGAACTTGTAGGGGATTTTCTCTTGTTTCGGCTTACCAACCAAGGGTAGAGGTTTGGTCCAGTCAGTGTAGTAAGGCCCTTTCTTCTTTGAGTAGTAATCAATGTTGGACTCGGGATTTAGCCAATCAATTTTGTTAGACATTGCACGGGCTATGTTTTCCAGGTGATACTCAAGTTCAACAGAGTTGGCCGAGTGGTCTTTCAACAGGTTGAATGCAGCATTCTTTATCCTTCTCAGCTCTTTCTTGCTCATCTTCTTTAAACCATAGTCCCTCTACAGAAGTTGTCATATTCCACTGTGTGACCATCTTGTGGTGATTGATTTTATGCAAGAGGTGGTTCAGCTTTAACCATTTCATCAAACCAAGAATATTCAGCTGTTTTATCTTCGTCCAGCCACTTAAGAATCCTTTTCGGTTTCTTTGGTTCGGTGCTTTTCGAAGAGGTTTCAGGTTGATGCTGATGATGTTTTCTTTTCTTTTCTTTCTTCTTTGGTGATGGTTCTGGTATATCGTCTGGCTGAGGGAAATTGTCTCCGTCGGTGTACTCAAAATGATCATGGGCTTAGGACCTGAACCTGATGCCTTCGGTTGTTGAGTTGAAGTCGTGATAGTTGGAGGTATGACCGGTTGTTTGTGTTGAGATGAGGGTCCTTCAGCTTGCTTTTGTTTCTTAGCCTGTGAGTTCGGATCTTGGTCTTCATCATCTCTCTGACGTTTCAGCTTGTCGGCCTCACTGCTGCAAGATTCTTTAGACATCTTGGCTCGTAAAGCTTCCCACACTTTGATATCTTCAGGTGTCATGGTGGTTTTACTTGCCAATATGTTGAAAAGTTGAGCCTCTAACTCATTTGCTGTCAATTCTTGTTGTGGAAGAGGTGTTTTATTAGCTCAGAGAGTGAAAGAAGTAGTTCTAATCACTTTCTTGACAGCCTGTTCAGCAATCGTTGTAAGTTCGTCCTTCATCGGCTTCAGCAACTCTTTCAATTCTGCCACCAGGTTTTGTTCCATGTATTGAGTTGCTTGAGCAGCCAAAGTAGCTTCCATATCTTCTTGTACATCTTTAGCTAAGAAGGTATCAACTTTTGTATTCATTTCCTGAACAGTCATCATTTGCTTGGTTAACTCAGCAACTTGGTTAGCAAGTGATTCAACTTGTGTTTCTAGCTTGTTTTTCTTCTTGTCTCGAACTCTCTTAACTGCCCTCTTGCTCAATTTTGATGCAGCTGAGGTTTCAGACAGATTCGTTATGTGTAGGTTGTGATGCAGGAGGTGATGATTGTGTTGATTCAATGATGGTGGTTGTGTCTTTATCATCTCCTTTTGGTGATTCGGGTTTATCCTTAGTCACTTCTGTCTTTTCTGCAACTGTAGCTTCTTCAGCCCTTAGTCTTTGCTCTTCTGCCAGTAGGTCAGCTTCTGCCTTTTGTCTTAGTTCTTCTGCAATTCTAGCTTCTTCTTCTTTTCTTTTCTTTGTTTCTTCTTGAAGCTTTAATTCTTCGGCAAGTTTAGCTGCCTCTTCAGCTTTCCTATTTTCCTTCATTCTAATGGCTTCTTCCAGTTTTGCCTGTTCGATAGCCTCAAGCCTTGCCTCTTCAGCCTCTTCTTTTCTCTTGAGCTCTTCCTCTTGAGCCTTTTCTCTAGCCTCCATCTCTTCCATATACATAAGATGTGGAATATCTGTGTCCATATGGTCTTCCACATCATCGTCTCCTCTTTCTGAAGCATTTTGCATCTCTACGTCTTCAGGTGTGACATTGGGAGATTCGTAGACTATCAAATCAGCAGTGGTTCCTGTTTCCTGAGTTTGATCAACTGGAGTGAACTCAGGGATACTGCTAGACTCTCCTACTTCAGGAATGCTACTTGATCCTCCAGCCTCGGTTGTTTGAGTAAACAGAGGTGGCGGAGGTTGATCAGCTTGAAGGGAGTCAATTCTGCTGTGGAGGAGACCTAACTTTAGTGTACGTTCATTTTCTTCTTCCACAGATAAACCAATGTTAGTGTCAGCCTCTTCTTGTTGTTCCAGTTCGGCAATCATTGGTTCCTTCAACTTTTTACCCGTTAACAGTTCTTCTTCCAATTTAGCATCCTTTTCAGTTAACGGTCTTTGAATTGTTTCCCTTTCGATTTGATCAACAAATTCATCGATGTTTTTGTCCCAATCTTCTAGAGACATGTCCAGATCGTCTAGATTGTCATCTGGTTTGTTATAATCTTCGCTGTAAACTGGACCTCTATCAGATTTGGTTTCTGAGTCGGATGGTTTTGGAGAAGGTGATGGTGTAGGTTTAGGAACTGGTTCAGGGATTGGTTTCTTGACCGGCAATCTAATCTTGAGAGTTCTCTTGTGAGGCTTTTTGGTAGTCTTTGAAGAGCTTTCGGAGCTGCCAGACATACTTGTTCTCTTTCCCTTTTTCTGCATGAACGATGGTAAAGGGATTTCGTCCAAGAACCCAACTTTCTCTTCTTTGACAGCTTGGACATAGTACTTGTAATTTGAGCATTTCTTTACCTTATCATTCAGGAGGCACTCGGGAAGAATCATTCCTTGCTTACGTGTACTAGTCTCAACTCTTTTAATTTGCCTAAGAGTAGACTCATTTCTAAATGTGTTTTTGTCTTCATCATCCAGTCTTTGAGGAATGTCGTCATACTCACGAAGGAAGCTTTCGATGAGCAGCTTGGTGTAGCGAACAAATGGAATGTTTGATGTTGGGTGTTGAATATGCCACACTAATTCTTCCCAGATGATGCTAGCAAAGTCCACCTTCTTGACATTTGCCATAGCCTAGAAAAGTTTGAGATGCTGGAGTTTGGGGTGTTCGTGACCGGTGTCTTTGCCAGACATGGACTTGGCTATAAGGATATACATGGTTCTCCATGGTTGTGGAAGATTCCTTGTGTTGACCTTAGAGTGTCTAGTCACGACTTCAGCTGACTCATCGTAACCAATATCTCGTAGCCATTCAATCAACTCTTCTTCATTAGGAACTTGGTCGTACTCTTCATCTGGACCAAGTTCAGGCAAGCCTAGAACGCCACGAAGAATATCTTTATCCACCGTGACTTGTCTTTTGTGAAGCATGCATGTAAAAAATTCTTCTGCAAGGTCCAGCTAAATAGTATGCCAGAACTGGTGGATATAGAAACAGGCAACTGATGCAAATTTGTTGAGCAGGATTTTGTACGGGTGATAGACAAGAGCATCCACAGCTACAATGCAAGATGATTCATTGCACGTGAATTTGTTGAAGTTGACCCTTAAGCTGTTCTTTCCAATCTTTCTGGAGTAATCTTCAGGAAAGGTATCTTCCCATGTGAGCTTAGGTTCAGGTGCAGGTGCTTGAGGGATGTTAGCAGGTTGGGCCATCTAGATGATCATACACAAACATAGACATTGCAATAATATCATTTGTTAGCACATTTGTTAATATACTTGTTTATGCATGAATGGATTGATCAGTGGGTGTTTATTGTTGTTTAAATTGTTGATATATTGTAAACTTCTATATATGATGTTAAAACTTAGTAGAAACTGATAACAATTAAGTTACAATATGTGTTTAACAAATACAAAAGATTACACAATTGAAAGTTTACAACACTTAGACAAATATCAAAGGAATAGACAATGTTACGCGTAAGAATAGGAATCCTACGCATAACATTTCTTATGCGTAAGATGTTATTTTATGCATAAGTGAAAAGTCTACGCATAAATTATGTTTTACGCGTAAGGTTTAAACTTTTGCGTAGGTTATATCTTATGCGTAGAATAATACTTTAGCGTAAGATAATAACTTTAGCAAAGGTTTGAAGCTCATGTGTAAACAATAACTCATGCGTATGTTTTTAACTTATGCGTAAGATAAATCTTATGCGTAAGAAATAAACTTTAGCGTAAGAGTTAATGTTCTGCGTAAACATTGTCTTATCCAAGACAAATTTATCAAACTGTCGAATCTTACGCGTAAGATTTCATCTTACGCGTAAGATGAATTCATCTTTTGCGTAGGATTACCTGAAAAATTCACCTTCGAAAATTATTGTATCTTTTGATTCCTGAAAGTTATTAAACAACAACCACTGATCAATTTTACATCCAAATGTAACCCAAAACATTTAAACACATGGTCTTATGCGTAAACATGCAATATGCAATCTTATGCGTAAATACGCAAGAACATCAAATCAAGAACATATGCAAACAATATTCTGGGTGGAAAAAGAAATTAGGCGAGTGTTATAAGCATACTAAGGAACTCATAGACCAATTTATAACAATTTTCAACCACAAAATCCCATGTTCATATCTGCTAGTGTCGTATGAACCCTAGATCAACGAATCATGAATTAAGCATGTTACTGAAACAATTAAACCATTGCAATATGTTCCTAAACCACTTCTAACAATATCCTAATCAGTTAATTGTACCAAACATCATATAATAAAAAACACCCAAATTAACGATTGAGCCCCAATTTTGATTTTACTTTATGGATGTTTCTGGGCACAATTAGAGTTTAGCAACATGTTAAGGATCATGTAAGGAACATATCCCACCACAAATTACAAACACAAACTATCTAAATCTTATGTGTTAATTCTTACGCAAACCCTAACACTAATTTCAACGATTTAAACAAATTGGGCCGTTAGATCTTAATGAAATTTAAAACCATTGTTTAAAATCATAATCAAAACGTTTTTGCACTTACAGATTGGATGAAAAATGATTGGATTTGCAGAATGATTTTGGATCGTTGATGAGGTAGGTGTAGATAGTAAATGTGTTTGGCAGGTGGAAATAAATGCTAGGGTCAAACTATTTTGACTAAGGGTTAATACAATTTTTGCAAAATGTCACAAATGGTCCCTTAACCTCAATGTTTTTATCACACATAATACCTAACAACTCATATAACAAAAATACTTAACTCCAATAAGTGTTATAAAAGAACAACTTGGATAATTGTACTCCCCCATGACCTTAGACCGATGTCTTGTAATTTTTGAAAAATTTGTTTCAATTAGTCAGAGAGAGTAACCCGAAAAAACCTTTTTAAGCATCACTTATATTTCAACAAATAAAATGTTTTTGGTAAGATGCAAGTACGAAGTAAATATTTTGAGAAATTATAAAATACTTTACCTCCCCCTCAACACTTGTTTTTGTAATATTTTAAGAATTTTTTTTAAATAGTGTTGAAAAAAGTGGTTTGTACTTGCATTTTTTCTTTTTTTTAAAAAAACAAAAGAAAAAATCTTTTTGTGTTTTTGTTGGTTTTATATTTTTGTATTTTTGTTTTTGGAAAATATTTTACAAAGATAGTTTTGATGTTTGATGATCATTTGTGTTTTAAAAACTTTTCCAGATCTTTTGGAGTTAAACATCGCATACCAATTTGGTGGACTAAATCAGCAAACCTTGTTGGAGGTAATGCTTTAGTGAGTAAGTCTGCCAACTGGTACTCAGTTCCCACAAAGTATAATTCAACTGTACCCTTTTCGACATGCTCCTTGATGAAATGATATCGGAGATCAATGTGTTTGGATTTGCAGTGATGGACTGTGTTGCAGGAGATTGCAATGGCACTTTTGGAATCACAGTAGATTGGAATCTTATTGAATAGGTAGCCATAGTCTTTAAGCTGTGATCTCATCCAAATGACTTGAGCACAACAAGCAGACATAGCTACGTATTCAGATTCTGTTGATGACAGTGATGTGCAGTCCTGCTTCTTTGATTGCCAAGATACAAGCTTATCTCCAAGAAACTGTAAGCCACCTGATGTACTTTTTCGTGTGTCTAAGCATCATGCATGGTCAGCGTCTGAAAAAGCTATTAGTTCAAAACCAGAATCCTTCAGATACCAGATCCCCAAGTGGATGGTTCCCTTTATGTATCGAAGGATTCTTTTTGCCTCATTGAGGTGTTTCTCAGTTGGTTTAGACTGATATCGAGAACACATATAGACAGCAAATACAATGTCAGGTCTACTAGATGTGAGATACATGAGGGACCCAATAATACTTCGGTATTTGGTAGGGTCAACAGGAGTCCCATGTATATCAGCATCTAGTTTTGTGGAATTGGCCATAGGTGTATTCATTGTATCACAACTTTGCATTCCATGTTTCTTTAAAATCTCAAGAGTATATTTGTACTGATTTAGAAAAATTCCACGGGGTGATTGATGAACTTGTAGTCCTAGAAAGAACGTAAGTTCACCCATCATGGACATTTCGAAATTATCTGTCATTAATTTTGCAAAATCCATTGAGTAATTTTTGTTGATGTCATCGACATAAATTTGAACGATTAATAAGTTTATCCTGTATGTTTTTGTAAACAGTGTTGGATCCACCGAGCCTAGAGTAAAATCATTAGCCAATAGAAATTTAGAAAGCTTATCATACCACGCCCTGGGGCTTGCTTGAGACCGTAGAGAGACTTCTTAAGCTTGTAGACATGAATGGGACGTTCTGGATCAACGAATCCTTCAGGTTGACTGACATAAACCACTGCATGGAGTTGACCATTTAGAAAAGCCGTTTTCACGTCCATTTGGTAAACAATCATATTCCGATGAGCTGCAAATGCTAAGAAGATCCGTACAGCTTCAAGTCTAGCTACTGGAGCAAATGATTCTTCAAAATCTATTCCTTCTTCTTGAGAGTATCCTTTTGCTACCAAGCGGGATTCGTTGCGTATGACAGTTCCTTCTGCATCCAGTTTGTTTTTCCAGATCCATTTTAAACAAATGACAATGATTCCTTCAGGTTTTTCAACCAATTCCCAGACTTCCAATCTTTGAATGGATTCAAATTCTTCTTGCATAGACTTAATCCAGTTTTCATTAGTCATAGCTTCTTTGACGTTTTTAGGCACGGTTTCACAAACTGTGAGTGCGTAAATGCAAGTTTCACCGTCTGTGTGAAGGCGTTGTCTTGTCATAATTGGTGCATCTGGATGGCCAATAATTTGAACTAAGGGGTGATCTCTAGTCCATTTGTGTGTCGAAGGATGAAGTTGATAAGTATCTCGCAAGTGAGCAGGACCCAAATTGCGTGTAGATGACTCAGCAATGTCGGGGACAGGTGGAGCCGGTGCAAATGGGTTGATGAACTGTTCTGGGTCATGCTCTGCTGTTTGTGGAACTGATAGAGGTATGGAGTCTCTAGCTGAGTGTTGTGAGTTAGACCCGGTTTGTTCTGTTGTTGTAGGTGATATGATTAGAGGACCGTCTTTTCCAATAGTAGTAGTAGTTTGTTGAGGTGTATCAGGTACTTGATGTTGATCAAGATGTGCAGCGGAATTTGGTGTGGCCTCAGCGGAATTTGGACGGTTAACAATCGTATCATCAAACAATTGAGCAAACAAGGTTTCCACTTCTTGACGGGAAAGTGGCAACGGTTCAGCCGAAGATTCCGGAAAGTTTAGACGGTTGGATGCGGGTTCTAAGCTGTTTTGCTCAGAAGCCATTTGAGTGAGTTCATCGAATTTAGCATGAATTGTTTCTTGAATTTCTTTGGTACGACGATTCCATATCCGAAAGCCTTTTGAATTTTCACAGTATCCAATAAATATACCAATGTTAGCCTTTGCTTTAAGTTTACCTAGATCATCACGATCATTGACTGGATAACATAGAGTTCCAAATACATGAAAGTAACTGATGTTTGGTTTCCTTTTGTGAACAATTTGATATGGTGTTTTGTGATGGCGTTTTGTGATCATACAACGGTTTTGAGTGTAACATGCGGTTGAGACAGCTTCCGCCCATAAGTAATCTGGTAATTGAGCATTGATTAACATCGTTCGAGCAGCTTCCACTAACGTTCTGTTACATCTTTCGACTACTCCATTCTGTTTGGGTGTTCGTGGAATGGATGTTTGATGTTCAATTCCCACTTTCTCAAAATACGACCTTAGAGTCTGATTCTTAAATTCTGTGCCATTGTCAGTTCTAACAATTCTTACTGTGTTGCGTAGTTGAACTTGTATTTTTGTGAGAAAGGTGATGATCATTTGAGGAGATTGATCTTTACTTCGAAGAAAACAAACCCAAGTCCAGCGAGAATAATCATCAACAATTACTAAAATGTAGCATTTACCGTTGATCGTTTGAACACGCATTGGACCACACAAATCCATATGAAGTCATTGTAATACATGATTAGTACTGTGTTCAGGTTTTGAAGGAAAGTGAGCACGGGTACTTTTTCCTTGTTCACATGCTGGACATAGGTGATCTTTGGCATAGCGGAATCTTGGAAAGCCTTTAACTAATTTGTGACGAGCGAGATCAGTCATCGTTTTGAAATTCAAGTGAGAAAGGCGTTTGTGCCAGCTTTGGATAAAAGACAGATAGGAGATGAAGCGATCATGTCAGACATTGAAATTGTGTAAAGGTTAGTGCTACGTTTGCCGGACATCAGATCGTTTCCTTGTAGATCGTGAACAAAACAAGTTTTCTCATGAAAAGCAACTTCTAGATCCCCATCACAAAATTGACCGACAGAAAAGAGGTTGTGACCCAAGCCTTCAACATAATAAACTCTGCTAATTTCAATATTCCCATTCACATAGTCTCCGTAACCCATGATTTAAAGCGTATTCATCATTCCCGAATCTGACAGTTCCGATAAACTTTGAGATAAAGTTATTTAACAGTTTGAGATTGCCTGTCATATGTCGGGTGCAACCGCTATCAACAATCCAAAGAACGATCTGAACCACCTGCATCACAAATAGACGACAAAGATGGAACAGAAGTAAGGGTGGAACCCGAAGAAATGGTGGGTTCCTGTTGGTTAGAAACACAAGTATTCAACAGTTTAGGAATCCATTTAAAATTTGGTTTGTATTGTAACCAACGTTGCCAATTCCAACTAGTTTTTGCTTTATTTTTGGTAAATGTACTACCTTTTGGCATGTTCCTAGATTTGTTGATTTCTAATCTTGGGTTGACTACAATATCATTTGAAACGGTAGTTGGCGCTTTTCCTAAGGTAGACTTAGAGGCAGTAGTGGGCCTAGAGAAAATGCCTGATCTACGTTTCTTGTGGCGATGTAAGAGAATATTAGCTACACATTTAGTATGATCACCAGATAACACACTTTGACGACAAAACACACAAGATGCATTAATATTTAAATGTTCAGCATTCGTTACATTAAGATTTTGATTACAATTTGCCAAAAGAGAATCTAAATCAGATGCAACATGACTATTATTCAAGTTCCTAAGGTGATCTTCTACTTCTTGCACTTCTAGTGTTCCTCTTTTACGTTGCCAGAGCCTAGTCTTTTTAGTCTTCTTAACGCTTTTTGGCTTTGGGCTGCTAATGCTCTTAGGGAAAACTAGTCCTGTAGAAGTGGAAGAGCTAACATTAGAATACAAACTTTCCTTTTTGAAGTAGCTTAATTTTCTCTTTCAAATCAATGATGATGTGATTTTTGTCCTGAATATCAGACTCAAGTAAACCATTGCAATAACGAATGTCATCGCGGTTTTGTTGCCATTCGACGTTTTCAATTTTTAACTCCGCAATTTCTTTTTCATATTGAAGACATTTATTTTGGAGAAAAACATTGTCTTTGCAAAGTTGATAGTTTTTTGAAACGTTTTGACTTTGTAGTTGCAATTCTGTTTCAATACTTTGAGCTTGACACAATTCAAGCCTTTGTTTGAGTTGAAAATTTTCGTTTGAAAGTTTGTTTTTCACATCATCATTGTTTTGACGCAACATTTCATATTTATGTTTCAATGTTTCAGCTTCTGTATTCAGCAAATCAATTTCAGCACAGTAATTTTCAAACACCGTGGCATTGCTGGAATAATAGAGATCATTCATAATGAGAGTGTAAATATCAGCTGTGAGAAGTTGTTCCAAGAGTCGATCAGAATCCGTTTTCAAAAATCGGTTTTTGCGTTGTTGAACCAAAATTGCATTTTCATTAAGAGCGAAAATGTTTTGCATATCTTTAACTTCTTTTTGGAGTTCCTGTTCCCAACGAGTAGCACAATAACGCAAATTTTGAACTAAAGGCAGAAATTGTTTTTGAAGAATGTCTCGCTTTTCGCGCTCGTAAGCTGATTGAAAAGTAGCAATTTTTATTTCTGAAATGATGTTCAATCACATTTTCCAAGTTTTCGATGCCTTTCATGAACGTTTTAAAATAGTCTAAAACTCGACAACGTGTTGGTAAAGGTGTCACAGTACCAGAAGATGGTAATGGACCATTTACTTGTGCCACGGGTTTGACAGGAGCCCCATTGGAAGATGTAACATAAGACTCAGTTACATACCATGATTTCTCAGGTATTTCTCTTGATGGAACAAAAGATTTTGAAATGTGAGGAGCTTTTGAGTAATCATATGTTTGCAATATTCAACTTGACTCATTTTTTATCGACTCTTTTCTTCAAGTTCATATTCTTCCTCAGTATTATATACAATAACACGCACAACATTATTATCCATCAATTGGTCCATACTGTAAAGCTTAGGAATTGTTTTGAACGCAGTGTGAAGAAAAGTGGATCTGTAATCGCCAATGGCAAAACCTTTATTGGGTCTTGGTTTTAAAGTAAACTTTTGAATTGTCATTACAGATTCTCCATGTTTATAAACGATATTTTGAAAAGCTTTAATTTGACGTTCGAGAGTGATATTTTCTTCAATTAAAGAATTTACTTTTTCTCGTTTTTGCACTTTATGTTCATAAAATTCATGTTTGCAAGTTGACACCTCTGTTTGTGTTTTTGAAAGTTCCTTTTGAAGTTGTACAACTTGTTTTTGACGATCATGTTTTTCATTTTCCAGTTTGGAATTCAATTTACCGTTTGACTCAATTATGTCATACAATTGCTTTTGAAGATTTTGTTCTTTTACATACACTTCCTGAAATGACTTTTCAAAGCACTGTTCACGTTTAACTGCATTTTGAAAATGTGAAAGTTGTATTTTATAACATTCAATGTCCTTTTTCAAAACAGCATTTGTTTCTTTCAAAACTGTATTTTGCTCTTCCGTTTTGTGATTAAGAAGGATTTGTTTTTGAAGGTTTTTGGCCATGACAATATAGTCAGGTTCTGGATCAGAAGAAGGTTCATGTTGTTCAACATGGTCATGTTTGTCTTGCTCAATAGGATCATCAAATGAAATGACAATGTCATCATCAAATATAACAAACTGTGTCTAATTGTTCATCCTCTTGAGAAGATAAAAATGATTCAGATGGAACAACTTGCGCCTTATCTGATTCAGAAGCAGAGGGTGATGCATTTACTTGTATTGAGCATGTGGTTAGGTCATTTACCTGAGACAAACCATCAGTGGTAAACACTGAGCCTGAATCATTCAACTGATGTTCCTGCATGTTGGCCATAAGCATCACAGCTGCATTGGCATCAAGATCTTCCATATCATCATCATTGTAAGCATTAACGAAGAAACTGTTTTCTTGTGCTTTGAAAGTTCCTTCCTTTTCATCTTTGAGAGCCATTAGTAATGCCTGCTTATGAAACTGACTGCCACGGGTTCTTGGTTTTGGACATGCTGTTGCAATATGACCTTTTTCGTTGCAGTTGTAGCACCAAATCGCATTCCCAGATTCTGTATTGCCATTTGCCACATTGTCATTTCTTCTCTGAGGAGCTGCTGAAATGTTTCTGAATCCCCCATTGTTGTTGAATCTTTGTCCATACCCAGAATTTCCAGAATACCCTCCTGATCCTGAACGTCCAGAATTATGGTTCTGAATCTCAACTCGACCATCTTGAATGACAGCTTGATTCCTTGTATTTGATGAAGAACGAAGACGGTTGTTGGTTTTGTTGGAGAATTTGCTAAAAGCATGAGCAATAAGAGCAAGTCCTTGATTCAACGTATTGACGTCTTCATCATCATCTTCAATCTGATTAGAGTAATGCATGCTATCATGGTTGTCATATGGAGCAGGTTGAGGAGAAGCTTGTTGCGAGGATGATTCATATGGGACCATGTTGTGTGAGGTAGCAGGTTGCTGGTAACTAAAATAATTATGTTCCTGAACATAAGCATGATTAGACATCGGAGGATGTGCAGCATGAGATTGAGCAACGAGTGCTAGGGGATTAGAAGTAGTTGGTGGTGTATATCCTCCTCGTACGGCTCTATCTTTTTCAACTTCAGACTCATAGTGCTTGAGATAGTCATACAACAAACCATATGGATCTTGATGAAGATTCTTAGCTTGTCTCACAAATGTCACATACTTTTGCCACTCGGAACCCAGACTACTAATAAACTTAGTATTGACCGCGATCCTTGGAAGGTGTACTTCATGTCTCTCTAAGTCGTTGACGACATTTGTGAAACGATGATAGTAAGATTCAAGTGATTCCCCTGGTTCGATCATGAAATTAGTGTATTCCAAGTAAAGTTTAGATTCCATGTTTTCCTTGTTCAGTTGTGTGCCTTGCATAAGTAGATGGGCATGTTCTCACATAGCTTTTGCAGTTGTCTGAGCATCAACACTTCTGAATATGATATTAGGTAGTCCCTGAAGTATGTAAGTCATAGCATACTCATCTGCTTCACGATGAAGGTGTTGTTCAGCAGTAAGTGCAGACTCAGGAAGTCGCACAGCAGTTGGAGCTACTGGAGGGTCAGCAGACGGGTCACCTCCAACATAGTTAACAGGCCACTGAAACGGTCCTTCAAGGATAACTTGTTTCATGTACTTACCATTGGGTTTCTTGAGTTCTATAAACCTTAAGAATCGACTTGCCCACTAAACATAATTACCCGGTGTAAGCATTGGTGGAGTGTCAATAGATCCTGCTTCATGTCTGGATTGTTGAGTTGAAATGACTTCACACATCCTGTCAAACCAGTGAGTCGGTTTTGATGGGAGTTGGCCTTGTTGTTGTGACATTGCATAGGATTGTTGCATTGGAACCATCTGATGTTGTTGCATGAGAAGATGTTGTTGTGAGTAAACCGATTGTAGATAATATTGTGGTAATTGTTGATACTGTTGCTGTTGCTGATGATACTGCTGATTCTGATGTTGCTGAGGATGGTTAAAGTTGTAGTACGATGGTTGAGACATATTGAAACACTTGTGTGAAAAGATGGATCTTGTAGAAGATTGAAATGTACGTTCCTTTGGTGAAGTTCAAAATCCTTGGGCAAAGTTGAAATCTTACGCGTAACAAAAATTATGCGTAAATTTAAAGGTAGGCATAGAAAGGTGATGTTATGCGTAAACACAAGGTTTATGCGTAAGATTACCCTTTTACGCGTAAGATTAAATCTTTTGCGTAAAGCAAGTTTTGCGTAAGGTAAAAACCAAACAAATATTTCAAACTTGTCCAAGCTTGAAAGATATCCTTAGTCGAAGTATTCCACTAACTTGTCCAAGCTTGGAAGTACTGAGTCACCTTTGCTAGAAGAGAGAGCCTGAGAAGAGACTTTTGTGTAGATTTCAGGAACTTACGCGTAAGAAAAATCTTATACGTAAGAAATGCCTTCTGTGTAGAACTTAGGCGTAGAAAGTAGCTTCTGCGTAGAACTTAAGCGTAGAATGCTCTATTACGCGTAGGAATGGGTCTTTACACCAAAACTCACGCGTAAGAAGTTGTCTTATGCGTAGGGAGACCAATAGTACTGTTGACAGCTTTCAGATTGTACTGTTCCACTAAATCTTATGCGTAGAGTGACCAGAAACAAGTAAAAATCACTACTTTTTGAAGAAAAATGCTTAGAAATGAGTTTCTTTTGATCAAATAACTTCCCCAACACTTAGAAAACACTAAATATGAAAGTTTTAGGTACCAAAGACTAGTTTTCTAATATCAAAGAAGCTATAAAACTTAAGAAACAAAGAGAAAAAGTACTAAAAACTATGAAAGATCAAAACTTTATGCAAAATCTAAGCTTCTAATCACTATATCAACCTTGAAACTTGTCCAAGCTTCAAGATTAAGTGAAAGAAACAAAGAAAATGCAAAAATATAAAGAAAAATACACCTAAATCCCACGTTAACCACATAAACAACACTTCAATCTCTATTAGGCGAATGAAACCACTTGTTAGGTGCCCATAATGATATCACACAAGTAAAGAATGAGATAGATATAAGGATTGGTTGATTATAAGATATGAGAGAATTATAAAAGCAAGAGTTTCATTAATATATCAAAATAACCAACAAAGTTTAAGGCATCATAAGCCTTGTATTTATAGGAGGGAAGCTAGGGCAACATTCCCTAGTCCCTTTCATATCACTAACGTGGGCTTACTAAGCCTTTTGGGCTTTTACATGTTGTCCATTAACTAAAACATAAACATAAATAATACTTAAGCAACCTATTACAAAATATAATTACCGAGATTTGACTAAATACTAATGTATGTTCCCAACACACACCTTTGCGTTGTACTCATTTTTAGTACACGATACCCCTAGTAAACCCCTCCGAGCCTATCTTTTCATTTCTAACTTTAAGCATTATACTTAAAGCACGAATTTGTTTACAATCAACCCCAAATGTACACCGAAATCGCCTTAGCCTTCCATGTATGTACTCATCTTTAGTGCATTATTGTTATTTGTTTAAACCTTTAGTTAATTGTCTAATTGATTACATGGTTGCTAAGTCAATACATATCTTGTACATATTGTTTTGGGACGATTGGGACTCATGGGTAAAATACTATTGTTATGTAGTATTGGGGAAGAACATCATATATTACCCCCATATGTGCGTTAATCTTAAAAAGTACTCCAAGTGTTTTGATTATCTTTATTCGAGTCTGTCCATTTTATTGCTCGACCTCATTTTTGACATGACCAACAATTGAGAAACACTTTTCATTCGACCTAACAAGCTCATTTGAACCAATTACTCGACCCTTTTTGAACCTACCTAAAGCAGTTTTCGTATGAAACTAAATAAGCCAAGTGGGCTTATTAGCCCGATAAGCTGTCCACTAAGCTTATTCGATAAGCTGGTGCTTTAAGCTGTTTCATAACATTTTTGTACTATAAAAATGAATCCAAGGTCAGGCCCAAAGGTCTCGTAAGCCCAATGGATCTCAAATTGTTAACGGACCCTTATTTTGGATCGTTAAGCCCAAGAAACGAAATAAGCTTAGAATAAGCTAATAAGCTATCAAACTAAACTTTTCTAAATATTTTGAGCTTAATGAACTAATAAAAATGTTAAGTTTTGAAATTGGTAAAGCTTGGACCATTTTTGCAAATGTACGAGAGTTAGGGACTAAAAGTGTCAAAATGGGTAAACTTTAGTGAAAAGTATAAAAACTGTTTTATAAGGGGTATAAACTGTAAATATTGAAACTTAAGGATAATAAATGTATATATTTGATATTTGGACTAAAAATGTAAATATATATAACTTTTGGACTAACGGCGTAAATATTTTCCGTTAAGGGTAAAAAGTGTAAGATTGAGAAAACATTAAGGATCGAATTGAAATATTTACTTTTGATAATAATTCTATATTTATTATATATATTTAAATGATAAATAATAAAACGTAACTTATTATATATATATATATATATATATATATATATATATATATATATATATATATATATATATATATATATATATATATATAATACGAATAAAACTTATATAACGATAATCAAATTTAAACGATATAACAATACGTTATTTATTTCTTGTAAAACGATACATTTATTTCCATTATAAAAAAAAAAAAAAAAAAAAAAAAAAACTAACTTTATATCAATCATCGATCATTTTACTTACAAGTTATATGAATTTTTAAATGGCGAGACCAAAGTAAACGTTCCAACTTATTTCATAAAACAGTTTCATAGCTAAAAAATATTCTAAGTGTTGAAAATATTTCGAATGTGCCCAAATGACTTCTAAACGTGTCAAGTTTAATGCCAAATCGTTATTATCACTATTAAAACTTTATGGCTCTCAATTGTTAGCTTATTGAACATAAAGAATGTCGAATAAAACATATATGTTACGTTTATATTTTATGAACTAAATGAGGCAAAGTGAACGTGAGAAATCAAAAATAAAAGGTAACAAAAGTTCTTCGCGTCTCACCTCACCACTTGGGGTGGAGTTTTCGTAATGCTCGGTTCGAATTGGTACAAAGGATCAAGGTACTATGGTTCACTCCTAGCAAGGTTCACAACGAGCTATTTGGTTCCTCCTTGGATCACTTGTGCACTTCGTACTTGTTTTCTACTTCTTGTCCCGATCTTGACTTGTAAACTCCACGTAAATTGTATTATGGTGTGTTTGAGGGTGTGAGATTAGTTAGGGTTGCATGGGATGCTTATATAGTGAGTTTTGAGAGTGATGATAAGCACAAGAAGTTTACAAACACTTGTGTTGGTTCGTTTGCATGGGGTGGCACCACAAGTATGACCAATCGAGTTCTAGCAACAAGAAGAATATGTAAGACTGAATCCTATTCATTCCTGACATCAAATAATGAGTATAGTGTTATTAGTGATTGACAATCCTCGTTTGGTTGTTGGAGAAAACACCAGGCGCACTTTATTGTTCTTATAAATAGGTTATTGACAAATACCTATCTTTGGGGGCCTATTACTTACCATCATAATACATACTTATGAGTGGCTGTTAATCGTTGAGTATCATGAGCTTAAGGCAATAACAGGAACATTGATTTTTTTTTAACATATTGATTGTATGTGATTACAATACACTCTTAACTTGTGATTCAAATTCTTAAACTCAAACCTATGAATATCACTCAACTTTATGTTGACTTTAGCATGTTTATCTCAGGTAACTAAACAAGACGGATCTGGATGGCACGGAGTGGGCAAAAGCATGACAAGAACCATAATAAATTACCTATTTTCCTTCAGAATAAAACACGTTCTTGAATTAATAAAGTCTTGTATATTTGGTATTTTGAAATAAATTAAACTTTAATACTTCACTTTGTGTTGTCTACTATAATTGTGACAAAGATCCTTGAAGTAATACCCCGAAAGTCTTCCGCTGACATGTTAAGTCTTCCGCTGTTATTAACGACTTTTGGGGGTGTTACAAAGTCATTAGAATTGTTGATTGTAAAGTATGTAAAAGTTCAAGTGTAAGGAGAATGCAACTCCCCTATGATGTATTATTTTAGATGGTAGGGCAAGAGTGTATTGAAAAAAAAAATCAAAAAATCAAGTAAAAAGAAAAAAAAAATAGAAAAAGAAAAAGAGAAAAAACATACGGACTACTATCCCGTTTCATTTTATGTTTTGTTATCTTTTGATTAGCTTAAGTCAAGTCGATTCTTGGCTTAGCAACACCACATTGTACATGTAATTGACCAAGTTGATTAACTCGCCACCAGTAAATATTGTCTTTATCCAACAAAACATTGTTTATCATATCCCTACACCTCACGTTACAACCCTTTAAAAGACCTCTTTGATAGTTTATCCTAGGTGCTTACGCCAAGTGGTGGAGGTTTGATCCTTTCCCAAGCCTATGGTAATCTATTTGCTATGACATGTAGTGAGAGATGTTTTCCATTTCCATATTGTGATATGTACTTTATTACACTCGAGAGATATGAGTATCTAAACACTATTTGTGAGGTGCTAGTGTATAATTTCCGTGCTTATTTTTGGTTAAAGTGGAATGATTATTTGTTGCAATTACTTTTATATTAGTGTTAAATGACCCCTAACTTGTATTTTGATTAGAATAAAAGCGCATTTGCTTGAGGACAAGCAAATCTCAAGTATAAGGGTATTTGATAAGACGAAAAGTGTACTGCTATTGGGGGGTCATTTAAGGCCAAAGTCGAGATTATTTGATCAAATATTGCCCTAAATCGTTCCTTTTGTCATTGTAGGTACTTTTCAGAGGAAATTTGTAGAAGGAAGCATTTTGGACATTTTTGGAGCGAAAAAGTGAAGAAAACGACAAAGTCTCAAAATCGTGCTGAAAATTGTACCTGAAGGCGTTAGGGAATACTAATGACGGCGTCAAGATTTGACAAAGAGGTGTGATGAGTGCTCAAACACTCATCATTTTTGGTCAAATCTGAACTGCAAAACATACAAAAACACTCAGTAATGCATCAAAATACTAAAAATATTTCAAAATTGTGTTTTATATGTTTTAGATTCAAAAAGAGTAAAAACGATTGAAAAACGTACAAAGTTTGCAAAATTGGCAGTTTCAGTCCCCCAACTTTCATAAATTGACAAAACCAGTCCCTGAGCATTTATTTTGCAAGAAAAATCAACCCAAGTCCTTTAAAAGTCAAAATTTATCAAAAATAGTCCTTGGGTAAAAAGTTTTGAGAATTTACACTTTTGGTCCCTGAAGTTTCACATTTGGCAATTTTGGACCCTGGAGTTTCAGATATTGGCAGATTTGGTACCTGGTGGGATATTTTTGGAAGAAAAATCATTTTTGGTCCTTGGAAAGTCAAAGTTATCACAAATGATCCCTTGGTGTAAAGTTTGAAGAAATTGCAGTTTTGGTCCTCCAAGTTTGTAAAATGGCAGTTATAGTCCCTGAGGGTATAAAAGTGGAAAATTGGCAATTTTATCCTTGGATTATTGGTACTTAGCAGGAATGACCCTTGTAAATACTTTGGAAAGTTGTCATAACCAGCCCTTGCAATTTTCAGCTTTTACATATTTAGTCCTTATGATATAACTTAACCAAATGGACCCTTTGTTTTATTTATTCCAAATAACCAAACCCAATTCCAAAGCCTGATCCACAGTCCACTCTACCCAATCCCTGATCCACCCAAAACCCCCAAGCCCAAACAAAACCGGCCCACTCCCATTTTAATAATTCCCCCTCGTTGACCCAAGTCAAACCCCACACCCCGTTTCACTGTTCATCTTCCCCCTAATCCCACCATTAACAACCTAATTACCAGGGATTTTTGCCTCCCCTGCTCCCCCATTTTCCTCACCAAACCTCACCTACACCACTCCAAACCCCCTCACATTAACTCCTCACCAACTCCACTCAATCCTGCCCAATTTTCCTTTCCCGCCAAAAATGAAACAAACGGCTAGGATGAAAAAAAGAGATCCAAAGGTCCTTATTATTGATAGGAAACTATCAGAAGCCCACACTGGTCTATAAAAGTCAAGCAAAGAGGAGAAAGAATTATTAGATTAGTAGTAGTGTAGTTTCAATATTTTTTTATGTCGTATTAATTATTTATCCATGTTCTAGTGTAATTCCTAGTTTTTAAACATTGTAATCAGTATCTTTAGTGTATCTCAAACTAAATTCAAGAATTAAATTCAAGTTTCAGAATCTAAGTTCCAAATTGTATTTTTTAAGTAGAAATTTCAATTTATTGTTAAAATCTTAAAAGTTGTTGTATGTTGTTTGTTTGAGCTTGTTTTAGTTCCACTATAAGCTTTTCAAAGTTTTCAGAAGGTTTGAAACAGTTTAAGTTAGAAAATAGGAAAATCTCAAAAATAACCAAGAAAAATAGTTAAAAATAAAAAATTATGGGAGAAGAAGAGTGAAGCAGTGAAAATGGTTAACTTTGGAAGTTATTGGTTTTAGTACCTTATGGAAGGCTATAGGATGTGGAATTGATCCTTGGTTCCTGGCATTTGGCAATATTACAGTTTGTAAGATTTTTCACCCATTCTTTGACTTTGCTATTACATTGCTTATTGGTTGTTTATCTGTGCTTCTTTAAGCTCATTAGAAAGGGTGAAATCAGTGTAGTGCTTAATATTAGTTGATAGAGTATCAAATTCCATTATGCTAAAAATTTTGAGTTAACTGCCAAATTAGCATAAGTTAGATCCCTAGGTAATTGTTGTTGTTATTGATGTTTGTGAGTTCCTTTCAGATTATTATCAAATTATATATGATGATGCATCACTTTCATAAGCCTACTGTCTCAATAGCTTAAAAAAATCAAAGATTTAAGCAGTTAAAGGGGTGTTTGCATTGCACGGTTCTCAGTGATTTTGTTGTTGTTGTGGTGTTATTCTTATACATATAGGATGCATTAGGCCTTAGTAGTGTAGTACAAGCTTAAAATTCAAGTTCTTAGTTCTAAAAGTCAAAATCACCCATTACCCACTCTCACAGTTAACTATTAAGACTTGTGACCCCAAATCCTTTCAAATCCCTTCACATGTAGTTAATTTAGCTTACTTAAGTCTCATTTTAGCTTATATTAACATGTTCAGTCAATAGATTAAGCTCAGACTTCATTTTAGTCAAAATAGCTTAGAATCTCAAAAAGTCAAATTTAACTTGTGTAGAAAAAAACAAAAATTCAAGGAATTTTATAGAATTTTGTAGTTAGATTCAAGGCTTGTGCCTTTTACATGTTACAACCCCCCAGCTAGTCTTCAAGTTCCCACCTTCTTTATATTTTTAGGAATTTTTTTGTGGGCCCCACCTTCACCCAAAGTCAGCTGCAGGGCAGTCCCTTCCCCTGCATCAGCAGGTCACCACCACACCACCATCTTTGGTGGTGCTTTTTGGCCACCTCAGTGGGTCCCACTTGTCCATTTTAGGTTCCTTGAACCCCCTCCTGGCAGTCTTCATGGTTTGACCATTAGTTGGACCTTAGGCATGGTGGACCCCACTTGAAATCACTCCTAATTTTTGTCCCATTTTCTGAGTAGAACCAAGTTCAAAGAGCTTATTTGTTGGCTTATTTGCTTAACCTGTGAGCTTCTTTGTGATATTTTTGCTTAATCATGTCCCAACAACTCATTTGAATCAGAATCTACTTTTGTGGGTCCCACTTAAGCTCATTTGAGCTTATTTCCTTATTTGGTCAACAAAAGTCAACTGTGGTGCTAATAAGCATCCACAGTGCTTATTTTTTATTTCCAAAAAAGTTGTTTTCATAAAAGTTTCATCTTTTTAGTTGTAAAATAGTTTTCTAAAAGAAAAATACAAAAAAAACAAATTAATTTCAAGTGATAGTTTCTATTTAATTTTATTTATCTTTTAATTTTCATTTTTAGATTTTTGTTAAGCACTTAGCATTTTTATATTTTTCTTAAATTTATTTTATATTAAAGTAATTTCAGTAATTTTTCTAGATTTTTATATTATCATTTAGTATTTATTAGATTTAATATTAGTTTTATTTATAATTAATTAATAATTAAGTATTAAATACCATAATTAGTTTTTATAAAGTGACACCTAGAATTCCTAGCTTTTATATACTATAATATAATTTTAGTAATTTTTCTAGAATTTCTACTGTTCATTTTGTATTTTTTTAATTTATTTAGTTTAATTAGTAATTAATTAATATTTAATATAATAATTAGTAAAATAGTGTAAAAACTTATTAAACAAACTTTTTATAATTTTTTAGGATTCCTGTGATAGTTAATTAGATTTTTAAAATTTTTCTTAATTTTCTATGTTAGTTTGTTATTTTTAATAATTTAAATTAATTAAAATTAGTTAAGTAATTAATAATTAGTAATTAATTAATATTAAATAATTAATTAGTGTAAAAATTTATTTTCTTTTTCTAAAAATTTTATTTTATCTTTTAGTTTGTAAAAAAGTCATTTTCACCCCCTGTGGGTTTTCAGATTTCAGTTTTCACGTTTTATTTTGTACGTTTACGTTATTTCAAATGTAAACGTACGCGTTTTTAAATTTCAAGCGCTTTTAAGTATCTAACTTTCACGTAATCATCTATATAGCTTGTTTAAGCTATTTCTTCGTATATTCCTTAGTTCAAATAATTCACAACCCCTTTCCTGTCCAAATTCACCCGATCACAAACCCGTTTGAATACAATCTACACCTCGTCGGGACATAACGACCCGGGGAAACACTATTTTCCGCGGAGCATTGATGTAACACCCCAACCCGACATGGGTCCGGAGTGCTACAGTATGGTGACATATCAAAGCATACAATGCAAGCGGAAGACTTAAAACAAAAGGTTACAAGGGAAAAAAAATCTAAAAGTACAAAAGAAATACTAAAACTATAAAAGAAATGAAAATACAACTAAACAAAGTCTAATCTAATCCAAGTCCAAACTAGTCCAGATGTAATGGGCTTCTAGTCCATGGGGTAGTCCACTAAAGCTTCTATGCTCTCTCTTCACCCAACCCCAGCTTCCAACCTATAACCTACCGCAGGAAAGGAAAATGCGGCTGAGCTTAAAAAACCCAGTGAACAGATATATATAACAAAACAAATAATCGTAACGTATATAAGTATAAGAAAAGAAATCATAAGCTCCTGCTAAAACGAAATATCATCTGTCAAATGCATAAGAGTTCAATGATAACTGAACAAATATCATAAGTCAAATGAATAATGATTACGAAAAGTCAAGTGATAATATGAATCATATGGTAACCAGAATCAAAGAGCACGTATCAACAAAGGCGTGTCTACCAGAGCCACTCGAATAGACACAACGAAACATAGGAAAGCCACGAGCCGACCTACCAGAGGCACTCGAATAGGTCTCAAAATCACATAATCACATATATCCGTCAATTCATAAGTTGTACTAGGAGCTGCAGACTCCACTGTACCAGAAGTGAAAGGGGTACAAGGCATGTACAGCCAGTCACACCTCCCCAGAAAGTGTCATGCCAGTGGTGCCATCACTGACACGCCCATGGTACCTCCATGAGTAGAATAAAAACTCGGGCATAAGAACGAAATGAATCATATCAAACAAAGCATATCCATAACAAACGAATCATATCATAATCAAACAGAATCTCAACCAAGAGATAGTAATCGATAATCAACAAAATGGATAGCAACGAATCATATCAAAAGGATCATAGCAAAGGCTTATATCAATGAATCATATCATAGCAAACGAATCAAAGTCAAGGATCGAATAGTCATGAGATCAGAACCCTTAATGAGATAGGGTAGAATATCTGTACCTTATACCGCAAATGAAACCATATCAGAAACATACAGATCGAGAGTTACTCCTTCTTCAGCGAATCTACACGGATTAATGATCGTCTTATTATTATTATTATTATTATTATTATTATTATTATTATTATTATTATTATTATTATTATTATTATTATTATTATTATTATTATTATTATTATTATTATTATTATTATTATTATTATTATTATTCATAAGCTTATTTTAAATCAGAGTACTCCTTTTAGGTTTCTTTCTATTTTTTTAGAAACTTTTCATTTTTAGTAACTTTCCAAATTTAGTTATTTTCATATAAAAACAAAACAGTTCGCGAAACATTTTAAAATCAGTTTTCAACGAACACAAAAAACCCAAAAAGATTTTCCTTTTTATTTGTATATAAAATGTCTTTCCAAAAACCCAAAAATAATCATCTTTACCCTCCTACCCTTCTGATTCTTTATTCCTTACCCTCCCAAACCTTTTGATTCTTTCTATGTCTCATCCACACCTTCTGATTTGCCAGTAGTGTGGTAGTTCTTATAATGGTGGTAATTGCCCTGGTTGTGGCATGGTAGAGTCAGGAAACGGGTCTGTCTATAACCAAGATCCTTATTCCAACCATGACACGACTGATTCATTCCATCAGCTACCACACCATGATACTCAGCAGTTTTACTGTTGTGAGTACTGTGGTGGTTCACACTACAGTTCTGATTGTCAATCGGGAAACACGCTTGTCTATGAGCAGTTTCCTAATAACAATTATAACTCTAGCACATACAACCCACAGCCACATCAGTTTTACTGTTGTGATTACTGTGGAGGTCTACACTCTAGCTCGGATTGTGACACAAGGAATCCATTTCCTTGTAACAATTACGACTATTCGTTTTCAAACCCACCTCCACAGTATCAAATGATTCACACAACTCCTCATGATACTGAGCAAGACCTTTTACTAAAGGCTCTTGATATATTGAAAGAACTTAAGGAGGAGTTGGTTACTACATCGTTGCAAGACTCTCGTGTGAAATCTATGGCAGAATTACTTGCTGAAGAACGAGATGCTAGAAACAAATTGAGCATGGAAGAATTGCTAGTCTTAGAACAAGCAGCTTTAACACGTGCCAAATTTCGTAAAGCTGCTCTTCTAGACTGTGATGGTGATAGTGATAATGAGGACACCCTTGATATCCTTCAATTTTATAAGGGTTCCTCAGATTCATCATTTGTGATTCCTCCCATTGAAAATCAAGGAGAAAATAATGTGACGGAGAAACTACTAGCAGAAGATCAAATGGAACTTGTACAATGCATGAATGCTAGCTCCTCTCCACTCCCTCAGTCTGTTGTTAACACACCCGAAGTTCACACTCACTCTCTAAACATGGGGGATGAGCATCTTAGCACTGTTCCTAATAAGGAATCAGACGAATTAATAAAGTCTAGTGTTGAGATCCTTGTCCCAATCCCGAGAGAGTCACAGGGAACTTTCGATCAAGTGTGTGATATTCCTTCACCCCCTGATAATCCAAATGATCAAATTGAGATTGTCTCTGATTCCAGTGATGATTGTTTATCTTATGGAGACATTGAGTATGTTGATGCATCTATTCCCCACTCTAATGTTGACTTTCTTCTCGAGGAGTTCGCCGATGAACTCACTCACACCAATCTACTTCTATCGGGATGTGATGATGATCTCTTTGATTTCAAAGATGATATGGAAGAAGTCGAAGCATTTCTTGCCCTAGATAGTTCAATTTCGTATGAAGTTGATGATAACTATCTTGATTCTGAGGGGGATATTCTTTTCCTTGAAAGCTTATTGAATGATGATCCATCACTTAATTCCTATCTCAACACCGGGCTTAGTGATTCAAACACTGATGAAAATTCTTTATCTTATGGAGACATCAGTGATGTTGATGAAATACCTTCTGAGCCCATCATTGATCACCTTATCATGACTCCTCCGGAGTATGATGGCAAGAAGCATCATGATCGGGGGGAAAGATTCTCAATCATGAGAATTTGTATTTCTATGACAAATTATCCCACCCTCCCTCCCGGGATGTTTTCTAGCCCTAAGAGCTTACCCGACAAAATCCAAATTCAGGAAAATAAACCTGATCTTGAGGATGAGCATCCTTTCATGATTATTCTCATGACCTTCTCGGTGCCTTCCTCTCTTCTTCACTCCTTCGGGAATGAAGATACCATCTTTGATCCCGGCATTTTCATGTATCATTATCTTGAGTCGGGATTATATCTCATCGGTGTGGAACTTTCACGTGCTTCAAATGTTTGTCCAAACATCTTGAATGAAAGTCCGATGGAGATTGTTTCTTCCACATCATGCTTCCCCAAGGACAAATGAATTCGGGGTCGAGTCAAGCTAGCGACTCGGTAAACAAAAACAGTAGCATGTACTTAGGGTTTTCACCGTAAGTGTGGGGGAGTTACCCCTACTGTGGTTACCAATGAAGTGAAAAACAAACTGGTGTTTCCACATTTAGCTTGTAATGTTGCCCTTTTACGTTCAAAGTGTCGGCATAATAGCCGGGACTTTGAATATTGAGGACAATATTCATTCTAAGTGTGGGGGTATTCTAGCGAATTTTATCACATTTTACTATCTAGTACCCCTGTTTGGCCAAAATTTCAAAAATTTAAAAAAAAAAAATTCACTTGTGCTTCAAAATTTTTGTGGTTATCAGTCCGCCATGTCTAAACGACAAAAGGATTGGCTAATCCAAGAGCAAACGGCTCTTGGTAAAGATATATCAAATCCGTTGATGGCTTGCAATTTGTCCAAAATTGTATGGTAAATCAACTCGCCATATCCAAAAAAGCGAATAAGTTGGCTAGCCCGCAAGATTATGGCTTGTGGTAAAGGCAGTGGAAAAACCATAATTGGTAATCAGCTCACCAAGATGTTGACTATTCCATCAAGAGTTGGCTAGTCCAGAAGCAAACAGCTTTTGGTAAAGACAAATCAAATCCGTTGACAGCTGGTGGTTTGCTCAAAATCACATGGTTATCAAGTGGACCATAGTTCTTACTTGAACTGATACATTTGGCTTCTCCAGAAGTAATGGCTTTTGGTAAAGAGATTAAAATCCATTAAGTTTACAAAACAGTTTATTGCTAGGGACTAGCAATAGTTTAGTGTAGGGGATTGATGAGTGCTCAAACACTCATCATTTTTGGTCTAATCTGAACTGCAAAACATACAAAAACACTCAGTAATGCATCAAAATACTAAAAATATTTCAAAATTGTGTTTTATATGTTTTAGATGCAAAAAGAGTAAAAATGATTGAAAAACGTACAAAGTTTGCAAAATTGGCAGTTTCAGTCCTCCAACTTTCATAAATTGACAAAACCAGTCCCTGAGCATTTATTTTGCAAGAAAAATCAACGCAAGTCCTTTAAAAGTCAAATTTTATCAAAAATAGTCCTTGGGTAAAAAGTTTTGAGAATTTACACTTTTGGTCCCTAAAGTTTCACATTTGGCAATTTTGGTCCCTAGAGTTTCAGATATTGATAGATTTGGTCCCTGGTAGGATATTTTTGGAAGAAAAATCATTTTTGGTCCTTGGAAAGTCAAAGTTATCACAAATGACCCCTTGGTGTAAAGTTTGAAGAAATTGCAGTTTTGGTCCTCTAAGTTTGTAAAATGGTAGTTATAGTCCCTGAGGGTACAAAAGTGGAAAATTGGCAATTTTATCCTTGGATTATTGGTACTTAGCAGGAATGACCCTTGTAAATACTTTGGAAAGTTGTCATAACCAGCCCTTGCAATTTTCAGCTTTTACATTTTAGTCCTTGTGATATAACTTAACGAAATGGACCCTTTGTTTTATTTAATCCAAATAACCAAACCCAATTCCAAAGCCTGATCCACAGTCCACTCTACCCAATCCCTGATCCACCCAAAACCCCCAAGCCCAAACAAAACCGGCCCACTCCCATTTTAATACTTCCCCCTCGTTGACCCAAGTCAAACCCCACACCCCGTTTCACTGTTCATCTTCCCCCTAATCCCACCATTAACACCCTAATTACCAGGGAGTTTTGCCTCCCCTGCTCCCCCATTTTCCTCACCAAACCTCACCTACACCACTCCAAACCTCCTCCTCATTAACTCCTCACCAACTCCACTCAATCCTGCCCAATTTTGTTGTTGTTGTGGTGTTATTCTTATACATATAGGATGCATTAGGCCTTAGCAGTGTAGTACAAGCTTAAAATTCAAGTTCTTAGTTCTAAAAGTCAAAATCACCCATTACCCACTCTCACAGTTAACTATTAAGACTTGTGACCCCAAATCATTTCAAATCCCTTCACATGTAGTTAATTTAGCTTACTTAAGTCTCTTTTTAGCTTATATTAACATGTTCAGTCAATAGATTAAGCTCAAACTTCATTTTAGTCAAAATAGCTTAGAATCTCAAAAAGTCAAACTTAACTTGTGCAGAAAAATCCAAAAATTCAAGGAATTTTATAGAATTTTGGAGTTAGATTCTAGGCTTTTGCTTTTTACATGTTACAACCCCCCAGCTAGTCTTCAAGTTCCCACCTTCTTTATATTTTTAGGAATTTTTCTGTGGGCCCCACCTTTACCGAAAGTCAGCTGCAGGGCAGTCCCTTCCCCTGCATCAGCAGGTCACCACCACACCACCATCTTTGGTGGTGGTTTCTGGCCACCTCAGTGGGTCCCACTTGTCCATTTTAGGTTCCTTGAACCCCTCTCCTGGCACTCTTCAAGTTTTGACCATTAGTTTGACCTTAGGCATGGTGGACCCCACTTGAAATCAGTCCTAATTGTTGTCCCATTTTCTGAGTAGAACCAAGTTCAAAGAGCTTATTTGTTGGCTTATTTGCTTAACCTGTGAGCTTCTTTGTGATATTTTTGCTTAATCATGTCCCAACAACTCATTTGAATCAGAATCTACCTTTGTGGGTCCCACTTAAGCTCATTTGAGCATATTTCCTTATTTGGTCAACAAAAGTCAACTGTGGTGCTAATAAGCATCCACAGTGCTTATTTTTAATTTCCAAAAAAGTTGTTTTCATAAAAGTTTCATGTTTTTAGTTGTAAAATAGTTTTCTAAAAGAAAAATCAAGAAAAAGCAAATTTATTTCAAGTGATAGTTTCTATTTAATTTTATTTATCTTTTAATTTTCATTTTTAGATTTTTTTTAAGCACTTAGCATTTTTATATTTTTCTTAAATTTCTTTTATATTAAAGTAATTTCAGTTATTTTTCTAGATTTTTATATTATAATTTAGTATTTACTAGATTTAATATTAGTTTTATTTATAATTAATTAATAATTAAGTATTAAATAGCATAATTAGTTTTTAGAATGTGACACCTATTTGTTATATTTTTCTTAGCTTTTATATACTATAATATAATTTTAGTAATTTTTCTAGAATTTCTACTGTTAATTTTGTATTTTTTTTTAATTTATTTAGTTTAATTAGTAATTAATTAATATTTAATATAATAATTAGTAAAATAGTGTAAAAACTTATTAAACAAACTTTTTATAATTTTTTAGGATTCCTGTGATGGTTAATTAGATTTGTAAAATTTTTCTTAATTTTCTAATTTAGTTTGTTATTTTTAATAATTTAGATTAATTAAAATTAGTTAAATAATTAATAATTAGTAATTAATTAATATTAAATAATTAATTAGTGTAAAAATTTATTTTCTTTTTCTAAAAATTTTCTTTTATCTTTTAGTTTGTAAAAAAGTCATTTTCACCCCCTGTGGGTTTTAAGATTTCAGTTTTCACGTTTTATTTTGTACGTTTACGTTATTTCAAATGTAAACGTACGCGTTTTTAAATTTCAAGCGTTTTTAAGTATCTAACTTTCACGTAGCATGTTTAAGCTATTTCTTCGTATATTCCTTACTTCAAATAATTCACAACCCCTTTCCTGTAACACCCCAACCCATCAAGGGTAAAGATATCACAATGAATAGTGTCCAACAGAGCAAAACACAAGCTTAATACTTCAAAAATACAATGAGTACAAAGGTTACAAATGAATTTCAAAATAAGGAAGATATGATAATAAAACAAAGTCCATTATTTAAAAGAACTCTAAGGTGGGTCCACGCTCTCTCATCCCCAAAGCTAAACCCTGCATCAGGGCTTAAGTACCTGCCGCATGGAAAAGAAAACGCGGCTGAGCATAAAAAGCTCAGTGAACAGATATCAACAAAATAACAACTGATACAATTGAGTTAGGAATAATCAAAGGGATATGAAGATAGGATTACATGTGGTATCCAAGAGGGTAATCAAAAGACGACATGGTTAAGTGTAAAGCATAGTGTATGTAAGTTTTCAGTATTTTACCCAAGGCCAATCAATACAATACATTAGTAGCCCAATATGGAGTGATCAACTCCCAATATGTGAGGGGTTGCAATGCACGCATACCCAGTCACCAATACAATATGTAGCAATGTAGTCAATGTAGTAGCTCCAATAATTAATCAATCAATCAATCAGTCAATACAATACAAATCTAGGATGCATCCATACGCCCCCGTAGGCCAATAACAATCACAATCAAAGTAGTAGTCAATAATAGATCGGGGACGGCGTAGTACATCTCTCCAACTACGCTAGAGTACATAACATTGGTGCATCAATGCTATGGTTGTGGCTACTCCACAAAAAGTAATACCCCGGGTAAATACTGGAGGGTCAAGTGGTCAAGGTTCAATATCAATGGTTCAATATCAAAGTTTAGTTTCAAAAGTTTATTTTCAAGGTTCAATATCAAGGTTTATTATCAAAGGTCCAATATTCAAAGGTTCGAATACCCAAAGTTCATTATCAATAGATCATAGGTCAATATCAAGAGTTCAAACAAGTAATATAAAAGAGAGAGAGAGAAGAGTCATGAGAGAAATAGTTGTACTCTTGCAGAAAGAGTACGGAATATCTGTACCTTATACCGCAAGTGCAACCATAACAGAAAACATAAAGATTGGGAGCAACTCCTTCTTCATCGAATCTACACGAATTCATGATCGTCTTATTAATAACTCATTTTAAATCAGATTACTCGTTTTAGGCAGCTTTCCATTTTTAGTAACTTCCCGAATTAGCAATTTAATACTTTAAGGTTATAATGACCAATTAATAATATTTAAGGTTAAAATGACCAATATAGTAGTTTCGGTCTTAAAATATCAATATTATAAGTTTAGAGTCTAAAATGTAAATTATCAAAATTAAATATTAAAAGTCAAATAAAATTATTTTAAAGTTTATTTTAATAAATTAATATTAAGATAATAATTTTGGACACCATCATTATAATTTTATATACTTTATTAACGTACCCACGATCTAAATATTTATGCCACGACGACCCAAGATTTTTATAAAATCGTGTAACACTCGTTATAACTCGACATCGTTTCATTTCACTCATACACACACGACCTATATACATATTTACGACACATACACACCCTTTATTTATATTCGAACTCAAACAAATCCGTGACACCCAACTCACAATACACATGCTATAACAAAACCAAAGCAAACCTATACACTTGTCCATTTTTGTAACACCCCCAAAATATCGCAGCGGAAGACTGTGTCATAGGGGTGCTACTTCATAATACAAAGTACAAGGTATAGAAAACGAACTCTAAATGAGACGTTTTGAAAAGTTTACCATTCGATTAATAAATGCCGAGTTACAAACTTGAGTTCCATAATACAATACATAAGAGTTTTAAGACATATCGAATGGTAAAGATAAAAGCATAAGTCTTCAAAACATGCCAAGCGACTCTATGCTCCATGCAACAGCTATCACCTTATAGACCTGAGACAAACATGCTAAAGTGTCAACACAATGGTTGGTGAGTTCATAGAGTTTGTCTTAAAACAGTTGAAAAGTCTTTAAAGAATATTCGCACAGCAAAGGCATCGTGAATCCACTCAGTTGCAATTCCCGCCATAAGAGACTTGCAACCTGTGTGTTCACAACCCACTGCTAACATATATAGTATGAATAAGACATGTATAAGTTCATCAAGACAATTTAAGCAATTAGAAGTGAGTCTCTACTTCATCTCCGAAGTCCTCACTTTGGGAGCCAATTCCCAAAGACAACTGGGAGTCAATTCCCAAAGACAACTGGGAGCCACTTCCCAAAGATAACTACTAGCCAATAAATAGAATAACGCAATTAAGTATAACGCAGTCATGTATGTATGCAATCAAGTATAACACAGTCACGTATAAACGTTTTTAATATTTATACAAGTAAACAAGTAGTCGAGCATGTGTCTCCCCCAAAGAGTTAAGACAAGTATGAAAAGAGTAGGGGCTATGACTCACCTTAAGCTTAAGTGATGTGAAATCAAAGTGGTAGTCGAATCGTGAAAGTCTCTAAGAACAGCCTATAATAGAACGTTGCGACTTAGGTTTAGAGTAACGTCTAAGAATACGAAGAATTGCCTATATATGTCTTGCATAATGTTCATGATGTAGTACTTAGTATATAGCGTAAGTCTTTGAATATAAATGGTTTATGAAACATGTATAAGTTGTATATCTTTTACTACCGTTCGGGCCGACATAATTCAGAAGTCATGGAGTAAACATTCGAGGAGCCAGGACACTTTAATTCGTAAATCCACAACTCATCTCGACGGCTTACTTAATGAACTCCTCACATGAGGCTCCCTACTATTGTAGTATTTGATAACAAATGTATAAGTTTTTGATCCGAAAAGTTACATGCCCAATATTTGAATAAACTTAGGAAAGTCTATTTGTACATGAAGATTGTTATTAGGGTAAGTTTATTATAACTTGTATCTCATGGTTCTTTAGGTGGAGTAGATCCAAATTGTTTGTTCAAGTTATCGCCAACTCCTTGTTTCATGTTTTCGCCTAAGTAAATTTATATGGTCATTTAGTCATGGCTTCGCCGTGACCTTGGTCATTTTTCCATGGTCTTGAGACTCAACCTTGGCTTTAGCCATGGTTGTGGTCTTGGCTTTAGGTCATTAGACCTCTTGGTCTTAGTAAATCATAACTATAATATAGTGACTTTGGTCTAAAATGGGCTGTTAGGATTTTGAAGAAAATTATCACTCGGAAAGCGTTTTCAGGGCTCGAGCTTCTTTGTTCCTGAACGAAAACGTCGTTCCGGACAACTTTTGTGTTTTAACTTTTTGATGAATCGGACTAGAAGGGTGACTTTCAAAATCAAAATTTGATCAGAATGCTATTTAGGCAGTTTTGCCGTTTTGGTTTCGCTAACTTCTTATGGCCATGACTTTTGACTCGGGTACTCGTTTTGGGTGATTCAAATTGCTATGTTTTCCTTGTTAAGTCCTCTTTAACATTAAGTAAGTGTCAAATATCAAAGTTATACTATTTTGGTCGTGGTTCTCCATAAAAATCACTAGTTTGCTTGTTTACTTGTCATAAGTTAACATATGTATATCAATACTTCTTTTATCCATTTTTAAACATCATGAACACAATAACAAGAACATATATAGCATGAAAGGAACACAAAGAGCATGAAAATGATAATTAAGCAAGAAAGTATGTTAGGGTTTGCTTACAACTTTTGGCCTTAATGAAAAAGGGAAACTAGGACAAGAACTAGGACTTTGATTGAATAAGCTTTCCTCCTTTGCAATCTATGATAAACCGAGGTTATTTGAAGATTATAACGACGCCTTCTTGAAGTCCAAAGCTATTTGAAGATTATAACGACGTCTTTTTGGAGACTTTAAAGTTATAACAACTTTTCTTAGAAAATTTCCAAGATTGAAGATCAAACACTAGTTTTCTTTCAAAAACTAGTTAACTTTCTTACAAAATATAAGGAAAGTGCCTTAGGTTTTAGGACTTGAAGGTTATAAGAAGGTGTGGTGCAAGTTTTATATGTGTTTTAGCTTGGTATTTATAGGGTAGGAAAAATAGTTAACCATATATTGGGTTAGAAATTAACCATGGTTAGTTTTAGACACTTGTAACCATCCTAAAGATCAAGGGTTAAGATTTAACCACCCATGGTGACTCCCCCCCCCCCACATTGGCGGTTTGAATGAGGATAAGGTGACTAGATGATGACTCTTGGTGCTATCTTGCTTAGTTTGTGCATTTTGACTCCGTAAAAAGCTAACCGCAAATGATTAAGCCTCAAAACAAAAAACCGGGTATCGTAAAAATACGAAACTTGAAAGTATTGTTAAACATGTCAATATAGTCCATAATAAAATATAAAATGAGTGGTAGGATCTATCGGGTGCTAAAACCCTGCTAAAAACTGGAAACACGGGTCTAAAACGCGCAATTCGCGTAAAACGCTGAACTGGAAAACGTAAAATTCCAAAACTTTTGGAATTGTCATAAAATGATAGAAAATCATATTTCTATTGTTTATAAGGTTTTATGGATATATCGGGATGCTGGAAGGACGTTTAAACCTAAAAGTAAATCTCGGACACGGCTTTGTGATTTTTGCAGAAATGATCCGACGAGCGTCAAACTCTCGGATTATCATTAAAATAGTTTAACTTACGAGAATATGAAATAAAAATTTTGGACGTGAATAGTAAAAGTGAATAGTAAAAAGTGAATAGTAAAAAGTGAATAGTGAAATTTTCGGGAATAAAAGTTAACCTGAAATTGCGAATTGTTACAATTTTATCCTTGCTTTAAATCAGTTACATACACATATTTAGAAAATTCTTACCACCACGTCACACACCATCACACATATAATTCTATTAGACGCCATGCATGCAACTATCCATTTCATTCATTTTCTCATGCTATAACAAACCAGATTTATCAATTCAACACTTTATTCGACCTTAATCACTATGACAACCATGCTTATTTCTTTCCATTAGTTCGATCAGGTTATATCCATCTTTTTAAGTCGAAAAGAAGAGATCAATAACGTACATGTTTCAGATTCGCATAACCGAAAATAATTGCAATACGCCATATATGTGTTATTATTTCATTCAATCCAATATTCCTCATTTCATGTGATTATTTTTCTATCATTTCCTGCGAGTGCGAACAGTATATGATTTCATTGGTATTTTCTATAAACCGATTCTTATAGTTTGTCTTGTAACATGTTATTCGATAAATATGAGATCAAAATGAAAGAATAGAACAAAGACGAAGATGATACGAATACCCTAGCTTTGATGTGAACCGAATGGAAGAGAAGAACGAAGGAACCAATGATCAAACCACAACCGAACTCCAAAACAAATCAAACACCCTCGTCAAACTGATATACCACGAACCCAAGCACCACCTTGTACACAATACTCACGAACCACATACCTTCAACAAGCCTTCGTAACCAGTTTCTTTTAGATCCAATAGGAGAGAACTAAAAATGCTTGCCGTCACTTCTAGATTAGGGTTTAGGTGTGTGATTTTGTGTATGTTTCATTGATTCTAGTTTTCACGAATGGAAGGAAGTGTGGGAGGAATTTCTTAGCCGTCATTTAAGTTCTTAGGGTTTTTGGTTTGTTTATTTGTGAGAGAATCCTTGAGGTTTGTGAGAAAATATGGAATGGAGCGTCACAATGAATGAGGAAATATTATGATGCCGTGATGTATGGGATCCTTATCAATTAGTTTGTATCTTATCTCCATATTCGGCTAACTTGCAAAGTTAAGGCCTAATGATTATAGATATTTGATTATATATATTTGTGTTGTGACAATTTGGCCCAAAAGGAAACTTAAAAGAAACGTGTGACAAGCTCATTGTAGTAGTCTTTTTTTAAGTTAAGTATTATGTTAGTTAAATTATAGTTTAAGTCCATTGCAATTGCTTTAGGGATTTAGTAGTTTATGTTTCATATTCATAATGTTCTTAAAGACTCAAGATTGGAGGGCAAAATAGGAAAATCAAAAGTTTTAGATTTTAGGGTTTTACAACTATTCCCCCCTCAAAAAAAATTTTCATCCGCGAAAATGAAAGAAGGAATGAGGTAACGAAACAAAACGAACGCCTACCAGACTACAAAGGAAAATGAGGGTAGCTGGCTCACATAGATTCCTCGGTCTCCCAGGTTGCCTCAGGTGGTGGATGGTTCTTCCAAGGAACTTTAACAAAACGAAAAACTTATTTCCCATGACTCTCTCCTGTCTATCAAGAATGGCTTCCGGTTTATCTGGAAGTGACGTATCTGGTTGAATCTGATCTCAAGGATATGACACCATATGTAGAGGATGATAATTGTATCTTCTGGAAAGCTCGTAGGGAATACGAACAAAATTTCAGGTCAAGTTAACTGTATCCAACAGTAGGGTTCTCTACAAGAGTTTGAGATTGGTGACAGCTGTATCGAGGTCAACATAATGCAAAATCGAGAGTTCAAATTTATTCAATTATCTTACGAACAATTACAGAGTCAACGCATAGGTAGGATGAACCTAAGGTCTCACAAGTCGCAGAAAATTCAACGGAGACCAAATTCTAAACTTCTTAGATACTCCCCAAGATATCCTATGACCACAATAAGTGCACGTTATATGGTGTGAGTATTATCACGTTGGCCAGGCGTCATAATACTAGCACCACATAAATATGCCCTCATGATGGTCATACTTTATCACGAGTCGTAAACAAACAAACCAATCTTAGTTCACCTATTACTTCTATCATCTCAGAGGTCAACCGAAATTAAGCGTCATAACCAAGAGGAACATTCAAAAACAAAACAATGGAAGTCTCAATGAATAACTAAAGGAAAACAAAACTACTTGCAAGAGTAGCGGAAATCTAATCATATCAGCAACTAAGGTACGTCGTCTCAAAAGCATCAATTTTCCCAAAATTTGCCAAAATTTCCAAAACAAGACCATTATCAAACATACGCAGAATGAACACGGAATGGAGATGATATTGGAGAACCTAAATCATCCAAGGATCACATCACCAGATAACGAAACTCAAGAAATTAACGAGAGTGAGCATTAATCATCATTAACTTTATCCTTCACAAGATCAACTCATCCAAACAACAAAGTGTTTTGTTCCAAAAACCATCCATTCAACACATCAAATCTCTTCAAGTCCAAGTAATCTGTCTTCTTTTGTCCATCAATCTGGAAGTGAAACAAAACTGTGAACTTGAGTTTGATTCATCAGGCCTTCTGCAGTTTCTTCTTGGAATGCGATGGAGTAATGTGAATTCTTGACACGATCTTTAAATCCCTTCATCATTCAGTCCGCTTCCGCTCTTAATTCACCTTAGTACAACCAAGATGAATAGGGAAGTGAGACTGCATGTCTTTATCAGCTCCAGGTTCGCCGCCTTGACTAGCTTCTTGTCCCCTGCATTGCCAGCACTTCTGCCTTGTAAGGAGGGTCTTCCCTCTTCATGGTAGCCACTGTTGTTGTCAATTCCAGGTCAGGCAGTGAAGTTAATTTCCTCATACGTTTCTAGTTGTCTTGATGCATACGCAAAATCTTCTATGCTTTAAAAGAGTATAACCAAGTCTCTTCCTGAAATGTCCTAAAATTTGTTCTTCCAAAAATATGGGAGTTAATTTCTATTTCAGCTTTTCCCAAAACTCCGTTCTCAATCAAACTAAGTCGTTTCTTTTTGTTCAAGAAATTTATCAATGGTAACGCAAATGGGTAAGCATCTTTCAAGATTCTTCTGTAAGATTCAAGAGACTAGCTTTTCAAACTTATTGTGGGTCTTGATCACTTGGCGATAGTTTCAGATCTTGCGGAATTTAAAGAGGTATTCTAATCTAAGAACACCGTTGCCCAAAAAATATCAATCTCCCCAAAATGCACAAATGGTCACCAAATTTCTAACAAGGTACAAAATAGTTTCCATGTCCTTTCTTGTCTCCGAATGCACTATCACGTCATACAATGACTGTTTGTCCAAGTACTCACGAGAAAGCGCTATTTATCAGATTCACAAGATGGTCAGAGTTTTAGCCAATACTATTAGCGTCACTAACCGTCATAGTAGTCTTCACGAATACGAAAGGCGATTCCAAAAATAACCTCAACTCATAACTCCATTTCAAAACATACCACAATGTGATAATATACAATTCTTCCAAATATTCACGAAAACGTAACCTCACCATATACAAGGGAATGGTTGACGTGATAGCCAATACAATTGGAATCGTTAACTTATTATTATGAATACAAAAACGGCTTCAAAATCATCTTAAGGCACCTTCACGTTCACCCCACGTCGTTCCTCCTCTTCTTCACCAATAAAACTGGTATACTTCACAGGCTTACTCTCGGTTAGTAAACTCATTTCTTAGAAGTCCTTTCATTTGTTTCTTCAGTCTTTCAAATGAAGCCATCGGAAACGGATTTTCAAAGGTAGGTCAAGATCATATCAAAGGTAAACAGAATTGTAGAACAACTACATTCGCCAAACCAGACGGATAATTTACGAATTAGGATCAAGTGTAAGGTTTATCAAAAATCTTTAGGCAGATAAGTTAACTATTCGAAAAGGTTGGGATTTTGTTCAGCTTCAAAGCCCAAGTGCGCCTCATTGCGATTACGAACATTGTATTGTTGTCAAAATGATACGCATAGGATACTAGTTGCCAACATCGTCAATGGAATCAAATAGAAAGATGAGAATTATTCGAAAATAACAGAATCAATCAAGTCAATCAATTTAGGCGCAAAAACATCGTACCAATGCTTCCAAAATCATCAAGATTCCCAATAACAATTAACTAATGAACACAAACAGGATTGCCATACCAAAACTAACAGAGGAGAAATTAATTCAAAATTTCAATATCATCAGAGTAGCTTGAAAACGGAAATGAAATTCGTAGTCTAATACAGGCTGAACAAGAGAGTAAACGAAACTAGTTCATGATTTCAAATTCCCTTCATTCAACTTGGATTATAACGGCTGGTCGCCGTAGAATCTAGATCGGAGTCTACATCATTCTCTTCTTTCTCTTCCTCTCTTTCACTAATCCAGCCATTTCTGTTATTCTCGTGTTATGGCAAACAGCGGCTAGCAAAACCACTTTTGCGATCTCTCTCTTCTTCTTCCACAGACTTATGGCACTTTTCGTAATACTTGGTGCCAATACCTTTGTTATCATTTGTTTTAGTTTCATACATCTCTTTCTCCTTGTCATCCACCTTCGGGCAGCTCGTAGCATCAACAGTAGTTCCCTTACTCCTTCTTACGCGTTGGATCTGTCTTGAAGTATCCTTAATGGCATGAGTCACCATTTTCTTCGGGTTTTCGTCAGGTGGTCCAGAGCAATGAGATTTAACCATCTGAATGGTTACCAAATGGTCAGGATAAGGAATCAAGAATAAACACGAAAGGGAAAAGTATGCCGAAGGAAGCCTAATATCTACCCAATCCTCACAGGTTTAAACTTAAGTTTGCACAGGGAAGAATCCTAAATCAATTTTTCAAGGTGTTCATCAATGTTCCTACAGAGGAAACCTAATGGTCCAAAACTCACAGGTCCAGGTTTATGTATTATAAGTCGTCAGCCTGTCTTTGATACCATAAATTGTAACACCCCAACCCATCAAGGGTAAAGATATCACAATGAATAGTGTCCAACAGAGCAAAACACAAGCTTAATACGTCAACAATACAATGAGTACAAAGGTTACAAATGAATTCCAAAATAAGGAAGATATGATAATAAAACAAAGTCCATTATTTAAAAGAACTCTAAGGTTGGTCCACGCTCTCTCATCCCCAAAGCTAAACCCCGCATCCTAGCTTAAGTACCTGCCGCATGGAAAAGAAAACGCGGCTGAGCATAAAAAGCTCAGTGAACAGATATCAACAAAATAACAACTGATACAATAGAGTTAGGAATAATCAAAGGGATATGAAGATAGGATTACATGTGGTATCCAAGAGGGTAATCAAAAGATGACATGGTTAAGTGTAAAGCATAGTGTATGTAAGTTTTCAGTATTTTACCCAAGGCCAATCAATACAATACAATAGTAGCCCAATATGGAGTGATCAACTACCAATATGTGAGGGGTTGCAATGCACGCATACCCAGTCACCAATACAATATGTAGCAATATAGACAATGTAGTAGCTCCAATAATTAATCAATCAATCAATCAGTCAATACAATACAAATTTAGGATGCATCCATACGCCCACGTAGGACAATAACAATCACAATCAAAGCAGTAGTCAATAATAGATCGGGGACGGCGTAGTACATCTCGCCAACTACGCTAGAGTACATAACATTGGTGCATCAATGCTATGGTTGTGGCTACTCCACAAAAAGTAATACCCCGGGTAAATACTGAAGGGTCAAGTGGTCAAGGTTCAATATCAATGGTTCAATATCAAAGTTTAGTTTCAAAAGTTTATTGTCAAGGATCAATATCAAGGTTTATTATCAAAGGTCCAATATTCAAAGGTTCGAATACCCAAAGGTCATTATCAATAGATCATAGGTCAATATCAAGAGTTCAAACAAGTAATATAAAAGAGAGAGAGAGAGAAGAGTCATGAGAGAAATAGTTGTACTCTTGCAGAAAGAGTACGGAATATCTGTACCTTATACCGCAAGTGCAACCATAACAGAAAACATAAAGATTGGGAGCAACTCCTTCTTCAGCGAATCTACACGAATTCATGATCGTCTTATTAATAACTCATTTTAAATCAGGTTACTCGTTTTAGTCAGCTTTCCATTTTTAGTAACTTCCCGAATTAGCAATTTAATACCTTAAGGTTATAATGACCAATTAATAATATTTAAGGTTAAAATGACCAATATAGTAGTTTCGGTCTTAAAATATCAATATTATAAGTTTAGAATCTAAAATGTAAATTATCAAAATTAAATATTAAAAGTCAAATAAAATTATTTTAAAGTTTATTTTAATAAATTAATATTAAGATAATAATTTTGGACCCCATCATTATAATTTTATATGCTTTATTAACGTACCCACGATCTAAATATTTATGCCACGATGACCCAAGATTTTTATAAAATCATGTAAGACTCGTTATAACTCGACATCGTTTCATTTCACTCATACACACACGACCTATATACATATTTACGACACATACACACCCTTTATTTATATTCGAACTCAAACAAATCCGTGACACCCAACTCACAATACACATGCTATAACAAAACCAAAGCAAACCTGTACACTTGTCCATTTTATCCTTGCTTTAAATCAGTTACATACACTTATTTAGAAAATTCTTACCACCACGTCACACACCATCACACATATAATTCTATTAGACATCATGCATGCAACTATCCATTTCATTCATTTTCTCATGCTATAACAAACCAGATTTATCAATTCAACACTTTATTCAACCTTAATAACTACGACAACCATGCATATTTCTTTCCATTAGTTCGATCAGGTTATATCCATCTTTTTAAGTCAAAAAGAAGAGATCAATAACGTACATGTTTCAGATTCGCATAACCGAAAATAATTGCAATACGCCATATATGTGTTATCATTTCATTCAATCCAATATTCCTCATTTCATGTGATTATTTTTCTATCATTTCCTGCGAGTGCGAACAGTATGTGATTTCATTGGTATTTTCTATAAACCGATTCTTTTAGTTTGTCTTGTAACATGTTATTCGATAAATATGAGATCAAAATGAAAGAATAGAACAAAGACGAAGATGATACGAATACCCTTTGATGTGAACCGAATGGAAGAGAAGAACGAAGGAACCAATGATCAAACCACAACCGAACTCCAAAACAAATCAAACACCCTCGTCAAACTGATATACCACGAACCCAAGCACCACCTTGTACACAATACTCACGAACCACACACCTTCAACAAGCCTTCGTAACCACTTTTAGATCGAATAGGAGAGAACTAAAAATGATTGCCGTCACTTCTAGATTAGGGTTTAGGTGTGTGATTTTGTGTATGTTTCATTGATTCTAGTTTTCACGAATGGAAGGAAGTGTGGGAGGAATTTCTTAGCCGTCATTTAAATTCTTAGGGTTTTTGGTTTGTTTATTTGTGAAGAATCCTTGAGGTTTGTGAGAAAATATGGAATGGAGCGTCACAATGAATGAGGAAATATTATGATGCCGTGATGTATGGGATCCTTATCAATTAGTTTGTATCTTATCTCCATATTCGGCTAACTTGCAAAGTTAAGGCCCAATGATTATATATATTTGTGTTGTGACAATTTGGCCCAAAAGGAAACTTAAAAGAAACGTGTGACAAGCTCATTGTAGTAGTCTTTTTTTAAGTTAAGTATTATGTTAGTTAAATTATAGTTTAAGTCCATTGCAATTGCTTTAGGGATTTAGTAGTTTATGTTTCATATTCAAAATGTTCTTCAAGACTCAAGATTGGAGGGCAAAATAGGAAAATCAAAAGTTTTAGATTTTAGGGTTTTACATTTCCTGTCCAAATTCACTTGATCACAAACCCGTTTGAATACAATCCACACCTCGTCGGGACATAACGACCCGGAGAAATACTATATTCCGCGGAGCATTGAACGTAAGGAGTTTGACCTTATTGACCACATCCGTGGTTGACTTTAGTTGACTGCTTTTGCCCCAATCAAGGTGGATAAATCAAGTTACATGTGACGCGCCAAAGAGGTTTTTGAAGATTTGTACATGACGGCGTCACCAAGGCCATCAAGAGTAAATTGCACATGACGGCCAAGACCAAGTTTACACATGACGACGTTAGAAGTGGATCTAGGCAATACGAGTATTATTTTGGCGGCGAGTTGACGGTGTCAGACCCTACTCTTGACGCCGTCAGAGTGTAAAATCTATATATACTTTTCTAGTTTTCATTCATTGTGTGCAACTTTGAAGGGAGAAAACACTAGACGAATTTTACTGCAATTTTGAGGGTTTCAAACCCTTGTTTCATTCATGCTTAATTGAAGATAAGTTTTCCAAGAATCATTCAATATGTCTATGTGTTGTTTGATTATATCTTATGCTTGTTTTCTCTTTAACATGCTAAGCTAGGTTTTCTTTGTGTTTGCTTAGATGTAATGAAACTTAGATATTGATTATTGGTTGGTTGTTTGTTTATAATTGTTGTGGATGAATGAATTCGATGTTAGGCTTAAGAAAACTGGCAGACTTCCAATTGGTAACTTGCTTGAACGTCTTAAGAAACATGATCGGAGGTGTACTACGATAAATTGGTTATATTTAATGCATAGGTAACTACTAATGAGGCCATGTTAGGAGCTAGTAGTCGGTTCGACATAGGAAGAGGTAGAAGCTTATAGAGTTAGGGAAGATCGTACACGGCCCTACGAATGGTATCAAGGAATATAACCCGTCATCCATGCAATTGTAACAAACTAATCAACCGGTAAAAGATAGATAGGGAGTAGTGAAATCTAAGTAAACACATTTTCTCTTATTATTGTTTTCGCCACATTTACTTTAAGTTCATTTTATTTTATTTTAATTGCATCTGTAGTTATTTGGGTTAGTTGATTAGCAACTAATTCCGCCCACTCCTTCAAAACCTGAAATTTTTAATTGCTTTCCTTAAAATATAAAAATACAAAAAGAATCATCCCTCATCTCTAGACCTAGTTTAATTGATTTTTAACCCTAGCGAACACTATTCTTTGAGTTGAACGATCAATCCCCCGGTACTTGCCGCTATACTATACTACAACGGTTAGGTACACTGCCTGGTGGGGATTGCAAGCTTCTCAAGATCCATTGAGAAGTAAAACCTTTTGCGAGGGCGCAATTCCACGCATCAACAATATACTCAATATTGTCAATAGTTGCCCTTATTTTTTTATTCCATTTGGTAGAGTTTCGGAACTAGCAGTGTACCAAAACTGTTTTACCAAAGAATCATAAATTATGGGATGACAAGTCAACGCATACCTTATATATGAGTTGTTTAAAAAGTTTATTATTTGCTCAAAACCTTTGCTTTTCGCTGACTTCTTCAAATAACCCAATTGATTATGTCGATCACTATAAGACAGCTGATCCATGTAAGTACTGGTTGAGTGAAAACGTTTGTACTGGTGTGTGAGAGAAACAGAGTAAGTATGATCAACTTGTATTCATATATATGATTTGGCGTCGTAGAAATAGTAACGGTTCGATTTAAACAATAAAAGTCATTATTCGAGGGATCAGACTTAACGCTAAAGTATTAATTATAGATTAACACTACCAGACTTAAAAATGGTCAACCAGTATTAAAAAACTTTCCACCAGACTTAATTAAAGACAACTATTTTTCAAACTTACAACCAGAGAAAGATTCACAACTTGTATTTGTAACTCGAATCTATGCATATCCTGAAATGATTAGTGGAACAACAAAATACAACCATATATGACCAGAATTAAATACAAGTGAAATACCCGTATTAACTATAAATGACCAGATTTAACCATATACAAACTATACATTTAACCTCCCCTTAAATGTAGCTATGGGTTTACCATACCAATGTTGACTACCAAGTAGTTAAACCTTGGTCAATCAAAAGCTTTAGTTAACAAATCAGTTACATTGAAATCAGTGTGAATCTTTTCCACTTTAATAAGTTTTTTCAAAACAATCTCTTATAAAGTGATGCCTAATTTCTATATGTTTGGTCTTAGAGTGCTTAACCGGATTCTTGACTATGTAGATGGTGCTTTCATTATCAATAAATATTTTAGTATTCATGAAGTTCAAACCATAATCCAGCATTTGATTTTGAATCCATAATACCTGACCACAGCAGTTTGCAGCAACTACATACTCAGCTTTAGTTGTAGAGTTAGCCACTATAGTCTGCTTCTTACACTGCCATGAAATCAACCTTCTTCCCAAAAATTGACAACCTCCAGTTGTGGACTTCCTATCAAGACTTGCTCTCGCATAATCACTATCTGAGTAAGCTTCCAGGTTAAAAGATGATTCTTTAGGATACCAAAGGCCCAAATTGGGTTTGCCTTTTAGGTACTTAAAGATTCTTTTCACAGTATGAAGATGTGAAGTCTTGGGGTTAATCTAAACCCTAGAACAAGCAGATACAACAAACATAATATCTGGCCTAGAGGCTGTGAGATACATGAGGGATCCAATCATGGATCTATAGAGATGTACATCCACATCTTTAGCATCTTCATCCTTTGTCAAGGGCAATCTGGTGTCCATTGGTGTGACAGCAGTTTTGATATTGGCAAAGTCAAACTTCTTGAGCATGTCAGCTACATACTTTTCTTGTGATATAAAAAGTCCATCTGACTGTTGTTTGACTTGTAAGCCAAGAAAGAGAGTAAGTGCCCCCATTGAACTCATTTGAAACTTTCCTTTCATGAATGCTTCAAAATCTTCACACCAAGCCTTTTTAGTTGAACCAAAAATGATGTCATCAACGTACACTTGCACAAGTATAATGTCCTTTTTGTCCTTTTTGATAAACAAGGTTTTATCAATAACCCCGTCTTGTATCCATGTTCCTCAAGAAAGGAGGAGAGTGTTTCATACCAAGCTCTTGGAGCTTGATGCATGCCATAGAGTGCTTTGATTACCTTGTATACTTTCTTAGGATGAGCAGGATCAACAAAACCAGGAGGCTGGTGGACAAATACATCTTCTATAATTGTGCCATATAGAAAAGCACTTTTGACATCCATTTAGTACACAGTGAATCCCATGTAGGAAGCATAAGCCAGGAATAATCTAATGGCTTCAATCCTAGCCACTAGAGCAAAGACCTCATCATAGTATATGTCTTCTTCTTTCCTGTATCCTTGTGCCACCAATCTAGCTTTGTTTCTAACAACCACACCTCTTTCATCTCTTTTGTTTCTAAAGACCCATTTTGTTCCAATGACTTTAGCTCCATCTGGAAGATCTACAAGAACCCAAACCTTTTGCAATTTGAACTGCAACAGCTCTTCTTGCATAGCCTCAACCCAACTTTCATCATCCAAAGCATCAGAAACTTTGGCTGGTTCCTTTTGAGAAAGGAAGCATGCAAAGAGACAATGTTGTTGATCCTTGTGATTTATCCTTTGCTGTTTTTTGAATGAAGCTAATGAGTGCATGAGATCTAAGTTGCTAGTGTATTTATCTCCTAGTTTGAACAGCTGACTTAGGATTACCAAGGATTTGGCTCTTTGGATGAGCATTGTGAATCCTTATAGTAGGAACTAGACTTACTTCGACTTCTGTAGGTAAGTTGTCGAAGTTGGTAATCACTCCTTCTTCATCATAAGAGGCTTCAGTAAAGAGGCCATCATTAGGCACATCACCAATATCAGGTTCAGGTGTGACTGGATTAGGAAGATCATATTGTGGTGTAAGTTCATCCTTTTTAGGTTCTCTTCCAGAACTAATCGATTTAATTCCAGTAGCATGTATTTTATTAGGAGACTCCACCTCTTTTCTGAGGCCCTGAGAATCTTCTGAAGCATCTTAGGGAGAAGTCTCTTTAGCTTGTGCCTCAGAATTTGGCACCTTATCTTGTGTGGAAGGATGCTTTGTGCCGTTAACATCTGCTGATAACCTAACAGTTGTAGGTATGATAAGATTCTTTGGTGAGTCATCTTCTTCATTTGTGGTACCTGCATTGTTAGTTTCTTTTGAGGAACCTGCATTAGGGTTAGCTTGATTTTCCAAAGAGACTGGGATATAGTTCATCGAGTCAGTTAGGTAATCAAAATCAAACATCCACCTATAACCAACTCCTTGCACATTGGGTTTCTCCTCTAGGAAGTCAACGTGAACATTCTCCACTACCCTTTTTGTTACCAAGTTGTATACTCTATAGGCTTTGCTATTGAGTGAGTATCCAACTAAGAAACCTTCATCAGACTTGCCGTCAAGCTTCCTGATCGTGGTAGAAAGTCAACTTTGACTAAAAATAGTCAAAGTAGTCAAACCACGCATATTCTCCGAGAGTATAGTGTTTCCCGGGTCGTTAAGTCCCGACGAGGTGTGAAATGGTAAATCAGTCCTTGTTTGTGATCGAGTGATGTGAATGGTGAAGAGATATAGTCGTGTATGAAATAATGAAAGGTAAATTTACACTAGAAAACGTATATTAAAGCATATAAAACAATAACGGAAAGCACAAATAACATGAAACACAATCTAAACTTAAAACGGGCCTAAAACTAAATGATGAAAGCAAAGATAATAAAAACACTAGTAGCAAGTAAATAATGTAAAGTTAACGATAAAAGACAACGGATAAAAATAATAAACTAGATTATACTAAGAAAGCAACTAAGAAATATGTGATAAAAAGATATACTTGTTAAGCAAATTATCACGATCCTTAAGTGTAGTTTATTATTTCAATTAAGTTCTCTTATTGATGAATTAATATCTTGTACGAATAAATATTTTCTCACAACGTTGGTTTATTTTGAAAATAATTTTTCATAAAGAGATATCAATATCTAAATTAAAACCCAATTATTTTCACGGCTTTTGCCTGTTTAAACAACCAAAATTTCAATCTAAGTAACTTAAAATTACTAACCAATATATTTTCTAACTTTTATAAACCTCACTTAATTCACGGACTAATCTACTCAACAAGTATATAAAAAATCTACTCACTACTCATGACTACTAAGCTAACAATAACGACTAATCCAACAATAATAAACATATTTTCTAAACTAACATATATAAATTACTCGCACATAATAAAAGGTACACTACAAGCAACAAATAAAGCAACAATAACTACTAAGCTAAACATGAAAATAAATATAAATATACTAAAAATAAAAAGATAAAAGGGTTAGAGATAACCAAATGAGATACAAAACATAAAGACGGAAAGATGAGACCCATTCCATAAGCTTCAAAATGATTAACCCCGAATAACAACTACTTACCGTTGGATGTCTACTGTTTAAACTAGAATCTCAAAAATACCCAACTAAATTAATATATTAAGAAGAACAAGATAAGATCTAAAGACCAATAAAAATGTTGCAGCGAAGATTTGGATTTGACAAAACAAAGATTTGAAAATTGTTAAATGAATTAACCATACAGTACGAAATAGACATAAGTAAAATTTCTAATTTGAATGGTTCATATGGAAACAAAATCTAAAGTAAAAGTTTAGATTATAAAAATAACAGTAGCTAATAAATTGACAATAAAAGAAATTGACTAGTAAATGAGAATGTTTGATTCATAGCTACGAGTACAAGATAAAAACAACAATGCAAATTAAAGGAAGAAATTGATGGTAATTAAATGTTGGGTTATATTACCGACTCCTCTCAGGGGTGGTGTCGGCTGTGTATATCCCCCATTTTTATGTTTATTTATTTATTAATTATTTTTTTTAACTTGCAAAAATAATAAAGACGAAATTTTATAAAAAAATTGTAAGAAATGTTTTTTTAAAAAAGATGAAGATTAAGATAGTAAAAGAGATTAACTAAAACATTATTATAAAAACTTGAAATTAATAAGAGATGCAAAGAAATAGACAAAGATTAATACCTTAAATTACCAAGATTTAATACGAAAATTAACTAATTTAAATAAAATGAAACCTAATCTCCATAATCTAAAAATAAAACGAAGTACTACTCAAAAAACTGAGATCCCCTTCTTCCTATATGCGTTAGCTTAACGCATAGTACAAGCAAGATGCAGCAGGGCTTTGGTGTGAACTAGGCCTGGTTTTCACTTCATGTGCCACGTTGGGCTGTTTGTTCATGTGCACGGGCTTTATTTATATGTCTTTTGCCTCGATGCTTCAAATAAAATTACCGTTGATCCCAAAATTTTGTGCTCTTTTTAATCTCGTGCTCGTTTTGTCCACTTTTGCCTCGTTTTTAATCCTTTTGTACCTAAAACACATAAAAACACAATCCAAGGATATTTGCAGTATTATTGGGCATATATGGGTGTTTTCAGTATTTTTACAGTCAAATATGGGAACAAAATAATGAGTATTTGCACACTTATCAATCCCCCACACTAGACTATTGCTAGTCCCTAGCAATCCAATCATATGAAGTAATGAAAGGACCAAAAGAATACCAAGTATACCCCGTTTTGACTTTTTATTTAATGCGAGACATTTAAACTAAAACCAAAATAAACAAAATGCTTGATTTTCAAAAACTGTATTATGGAACGGGATTCACGCAAACTGGGTGTCTCCAGGGAATTGTAATCGTCATTCTCTTTTTATACTTCCAACTAAGTTCAAAAACCCTTGCGTAAATATATTTTTTGTAAAATGCTAACACTACTTATATTAATAATCTGTGTAAGTCGAGACTTAATTTTTTACTCCCGCAATTTATCAAGTTTAGGTGCGTGTGCTTATTTTCAAAAGTTTGACCGCTAGAAATCGAAACTCATTATGGTTGTCATTTATTTAAGCCCAATCCTAACTCACCGGGAACCTTAGAAATTTAAGAATAAAAAAGAGCCTTTTCCATGTAGCAACTTTCTTCTCAGCACATCCCAACCAGTTGGTTTAGGTGACCAGGCTTTTGACACCTCACAGAGAATAGTACCAGAATTGGCGGGATTTCGATTCAAAGATTTTTAATATCCCCAACACATTAAAATTAAAACTTAGATAGATAACAACAAATGATTATCTATAGATTAAAGACGCAAAGATGAGATCACTCCATGTGACGACTTTCTTCTCAGCTTGTCCTTTTAGCAAAAGCTTAGGAGGCTAGATTTTTACACCCTTGAGAATAGTATCGAAGATTTCGGGTTCTTTCGAAATCATCAATCTATAAATTCCCGTTTAGTCGTTACACAAAATCAACGAATACTAGTTCAACATTCTATTTAAATTTGAGAAAAAGCAACTTTTATTTATTTATTCTAATTATATTCAACACATCTTTTTATATTTTGATTTATCTCATTTTTCAATTTTTTCTTTTCTTTTCATTCTCTCTCTCTTTTATCATCAATTTTTTTTTCTTTTTCATTCATTTTTTCTTTCTTTTTTTTTTTCTCTTTTTCTTTTCATAATAAACTCAAAATTTTGCATCATTCAGCAATTTTACATTACTTCATTCAGCAATATTATTCAATTTTTAGGGAAGTTGCTTGTTCCAAACTTTAAATAAAAATTTGAACTAGTACTCTATATTAACCATGCATAAAAACTTGTTTACATAACGAAAACTTTTAATAGTCAAAAGTTTGAAAACAACACGTATTTAGATCCAATTAGGAGCTACTAGGAGAAAAAAAGTCACAGATTACTTATATAAGCTCTAAAGAAAACCAACTACTCTACACTTAGCATTTTCATTTGCGCAATTCGTTAAGAATTTAGTGTAAAAAGTTAAGGAAGCAGCCAGATCAACACTCTGAAAGAGTCAGGATTCCCCTTGTTCTAACCTAATCAAGACTAAACAACTTCTTTTATTATATTTTTGTGTGCAAAGTACTTTTCTTTTTTATGCAACAATTTTTAAATATTGGCCAAAACGGGGGTACTAGGGCACTAACAGGTACAATACATGTGACAAATTCGACAGAATTCCCCCCACACTTAGAATTGAATATTGCCCTCAATATTCAAAATGCTGGCTATTATGCCGACATTTAGAACGTAAAAAGGTAATACTAATAGCCAAGTGTGAAACGGAAATCTGTTTTCACAAAAAGGATTAAAAAGATATCCCTAGATAATCGTTAGCAAAAGGATAGGATATTGAGCAGCCGGATTGAAAACAAGCGCGTCAATCATCACAATCCAAAGGGTACCTACAGACATGAGCAAACAACAAAGGAAAACAACAGCAGAGGAAACTCTCCCACACTTACTGTTAGAAATAAGAAAGAAGATAGATAGCATGGGTGAAAACCCATGTGATGCTAATGTTTTTGTTTACCGAGTCACTAGCCTAACTTGACCCCGAATTCATTGGTTCATGGGGAAGCAACATGTGGAAGAGACAATCTCGATCGAACTTTCATTCAAGATGTTTGGATAAACATTGAAGTACGTGAAAGTTCCACACCGACGAGATACCCACGATTTTAAGAAAAAACCATAAATGGTGATACCGGGGTCAAAGATGAAATCCTCACTCCCAATGGAGTGAAGGATTGGAGAAGTCACATCAAATGTGATTAACTGGAAAAAGATTTTTATCACAAGTAAAATCAATTCATCATTTTCAAAAACAAGTTTTCCGATTTCTTTGTTTTGAATATCATCGTTAAAAGCTCATTTGGATATTTTCAGAAACTTTGAGAGGGAGAGGCGGGGTGCTGTCATCAATAAGTATGCCTCCCCCTAGACTAAAATCTTTCTCAAGATCAAAATGAAAATAATCATACTCCGGAGGAGCTATGACATGAGAGAGTTCACCGGAGAACTCCTCAAGAAGATAATCACTCTTATGAAGTACGTCTTTGAGCTCGGGCTCTGGATGGATATATGGAGGTTGGACTTGTGCGGTACTTCATGGGCTATAAATGTGCACCTCGTCCATAACGGTCTCCATATCGGACTCATCACTCTCCTCGTTCTGAATATCGAAGATTGGATTATCTGATGTAAGAGTAAATTCAGAATCGAAATCAAACAAAGGATTGGTGATAGTCGTATCAAAAGTTTTTGAAATCGAATCAAAAGGTTTCACGGATACCCTTAGGATTGGAACAAGGTCATCAATTTCCTCAAGAGGATTGACTTCGACTTCCTTGTCCCTCATTGACAAGGTATCTGAAGATTCCTTAATGAGTGGATCCATCTTAACTTCTTCTAAAGGCTCGTCATCATGAATGAAAATCTTGCAAAATTGAGCACTCACTTTAGCTGCTTGTTCTTCGGCAAGTAAATCTGCAATTGATTTTTTATTGCGAAATTGGGGACTTACTACCGGTTTGTATTGTGCAGTGCGAACTTTCAATTTGCTTTCGATAATCATCAAGACTTCCTTTGGAGTTCGATAAAAGATGTTACCACCGGCGGCCGTGTTAAGCGAATCTTGATCGTTTTGAATTAAAGCATTATAGAATATATCGACTTGTTGCAATTCTGAAAAACCGTGATGTGGGCATTTCCATTTCAAGTCTTTAAATCTATCCCACGTCTCGGCAAAAGTCACATCAAAACTTTGTTGAAAATTAATGATCTCTTTTCTAAGCTCAATAGTTTTAGAATGAGGAAAAAATCTATTCAAAAACTTGGATAATAGATCATCCCAAGATGTAATTGAATTAGGAGGTTCATAATCAAGCCATTTCTCGGCTGCTCCTTTTAGTGAAAACGGAAACAAGATCAAATTAACTACATCTTGAGGCACTTGATTGATTTTGAAAGTTCGAGTTATTTGAGAAAATCTTCTAATGTGTGAACAAGGATCGTCATTCTCAAAACCATAGAAAGGATTGCGTTTTATAAAATAAATCAACTTGGCTTTCAATTCATATTCATCCGCTAGAATAAGCGGAATAACAATGGCATCTTCAATACCTACGATAGGTATTCGTAGTAATTCCTCCATAGTCTGCGTATCCGCCATAAGAATTAAACGATATAGAGGGACCAGAAGATAGAATTAAATGGTGAGAGGGTAAAGAGATAAAAATTAAACATTTAAGAGGACCGAGAAGAATATTTTTGGATTTTTATAAAAGAAAGGAAAACAAATTTTAAAACCAATTTTGAAAAAGAAAATATTTTTGGGTTTTATAAAAGGAACAAATGAAAAATAAATGAAGAAAGAAAAACAAAACTTTGAAAAGAAAATATTTTTGGTTTTTTTTTTTTTTTTTTTTTTTTTTTCATATTAAGGAAAAAAAATATTCACCAAAAAAACAAGACGATAACTTCCGGAGAAAGGTCTTCAATCACAAATCTGCAAACTCGAATCGATAAACGGCTTCACTCCTCCCCGGCAGCGGCGCCAAAATGATCGCGGTAGAAAGTCAACTTTGACTAAAAATAGTCAAAGTAGTCAAACCACGCATATTCTCCGAGAGTATAGTGTTTCCCGGGTCGTTAAGTCCCGACGAGGTGTGAAATGGTAAATCAGTCCTTGTTTGTGATCGAGTGACGTGAATGGTGAAGAGATATAGTCGTGTATGAAATAATGAAGGTAAATTTACACTAGAAAACGTATATTAAAGCATATAAAACAATAACGGAAAGCACAAATAACATGAAACGAAATCTAAAATTAAAACGGGCCTAAAACTAAATGATTAAAGCAAAGATAATAAAAACACTAGTAGCAAGTAAATAATGTAAAGTTAACGATAAAAGACAACGGATAAAAATAATAAACTAGATTATACTAAGAAAGCAACAAAGAAATATGTGTTAAAAAAATATACCTGTTAAGCAAATTATCACGATCCTTAAGTGTAGTTTATTATTTCAATTAAGTTCTCTTATTGGTGAATTAATATCTTGTACGAATAAATATTTTCTCACAACCTTGGTTTATTTTGAAAATAATTTTTCATAAAGAGATATCAATATCTAAATTAAAACCCAATTATTTTCACGGCTTTTGCCCGTTTAAACAACCAAAATTTCAATCTAAGTAACTTAAAATTACTAACTGATGCGTGGGAATCGCACCTTGCTTTACCTCTCGAGGGATCTCGCGAGGCTTACAACCCCCACCAGGCAGTGTACCTGATCGTTGTAGTATAGTATAGTGACAAGTACCGGGGGATTGATCGTTCAGCTTAGGAATAGTGTCGCTAGGATTAGAAAACCTAATTAATAGTTCTAGAGGTGAGAGATGATTATTTTTGTATTTTTATATTTTTATGAAAGCAATTAAAATCTCGGGTTTTGAAAGAGTGGGCGGAATTAGTTGCTAATCAACTAACCCAAAGCTAAGATGCAATCAAAATAAAACAATAAAAATAAAATTAAACTAATTAAACTAAGGTTGTGAGCAGTAATTGGAGAAATTGTGTTTACTTAGACTTCATTACTCCCTAGATATCTTTTACATGTTAATTACTTGTTACACTTGTATGAATGACGGGTTGTATTCCTTAATACCATTCGTGGAGTGGCATACATAACTCCCCAACTCTATGAGCTCTTATCTCCTCCTACACCATGACCCAGCACAACTATAGGGATTGTAAACAGTGGCTCATGCATTAAATACAACCAATAAAGACCTAGTACGCCTCGGTTCATGTTTCTTAAGACGTTCAAGCATGTTACCATTTGGAGATCTGCCAGTTTTCTTAAGCCTAACATATAAAATCATTCATTCAAAACAAGAATAGACAAGTGATCAACACATAATCAACATCTAGGTTTCATTAGATCTAAGCAAACACAAGAGAGATCTAGCCTAGCATAGTAGAATTAAGATAAGAACAAAAGATAAACAACCAACACATAGACATATTGATTGAATTAAGAGTATACTTATCTCAATTACAATGCAAGGTCTCAAGGGTTTGGAACCCTTGAAAAACCTGTAAAAGAGGCACCAAAATCGTCTTTAGGGTTTCACCAAAACTTCTCCTCTTTTTATGAAAAAACTAGAAAACTATATATAGGAAAATCGTCCTGACGGCGTCAAGAGTAAAATCTGACGCCGTCAACTCGCCGCCATACACTTCCTCGGACGCCCTAGATCCAATTGTGACGGCCTATGTGACGCCGTCACCACCTTCGGTAAATTAATCTTGGCCACTTTGAAGCCGTCATAATCCATCTGACGCCGTCACCAGCTACGGTAAATTATTCTTCATGTCTGACGCCGTCAAGAGCAAACCCTTGACGCCGTCACCTTGTATTTCCAGCTTGGATTTTCGGTACTTTGTCGTTTTCTTCACTTTATGCTCCAAAAACGTCCAAAATAGCCTCTTTTCCAGAATTCACTCTCCAAACACCTAAAATGATTTAGGGCAATATTTGATCAAATAAATTCGGATTCGGGCTTAAATGACCCCCTAAAAACGGATCATTTTTCGCCTCATCATATACCCTTACACTTGAGATTTGCTTGTCCTCAAGCAAATGAGCTTTTATTCTACTCAAAAGATAAGTTAGGGGTCATTTAACACTAATATAAAAGTAATTACAACAAATGATCGTTCCACTAAAGACCAATAGACAAGCACGGAGGTCATACACAAGCACCTCACAAATAGTGTTTAGATACTCACATCTCTCGGGTGTAATAAAGTAATATAACATTATGGAAATGGAAGATATCTCTCACTACCTGTCATAGCAAAATAGATTACCATAGGTTTGGGAAAGGATCAAACCTCCACCACATGGCGTAAGCACCTAGGATAAACTATCAAAGAGGTCTTTTTAAAGGGTTATATCGTTAGGTGTAGGGATATGAATTACACGGTTTTGTTGGATAAAGGGAATTTTACTGGTGGCGAGTTAACAATCTTAGTAAATTACATGTACAAGATGGCGTTGCTAAGCCAAGACTAGACTCGACTTAAGCTAATAAATGAAAAATAACAAAAAACATAAAATAAACATAGAATGAAACGGGATGGTAGTCCGTATGTTTTTTCTCTTCTTCTTTTTTTTTTTTTTTTTTTTTTTTTGTTTTTTTTTTTCTATTTTTTTTTTTTTTGCATACACTCTTACCCTACCATCCAAAATAATACATCATAGGGGGTGAGAATTCCCCTTACACTTGAATCTTTACATACTTTACATTTAACTATTCTAATGACTCGAATTAAGAAAATCAAAACACTTGGAGCACTTTTAAAATTAACGTACATATGGGGGTAATAATATTATGTTCTTCCCCATTACTCCATAAAATAAGTACTTACCCATGAGTCCCAATTGTCCCAAAACAATATGTACAAGGATATGACTCGACTTAGCAACCATGTAATCAATTAGAAAGTTAACTTAGGGTTTAACAAATAACAATAATGCACTTAAAAATGAGCGCATACACGGAAGGCTAAGGCGATTTGGGTGTACATTTAAGTGGGGTGTAACAAATTCTTCCTTTAAGTAAAATGCTTAAAGTTAGAAACGAAAAGATAGGCTCGGAGGGGTGTACTAGGGGTATCGTGTACTAAAAATGAGTAAAACGCTAAGGGTGTGGGAAAAATTAGTTGACTTAACTAGCCAAGTAATATGACTTAAATGGTCAAGTAATTATAATACGGGTTTAACACAAGGGTGATCCTAATGCCTCTTATCATGTAGTAAATCCTACCACACGAATGTAGTCTCACTAGCGGTCTCGGGATGCATCACTAACGCAAGTTCTAGAATCTAAATGCTACCGGTACACTCATAAGCACTAATAATGAATGCTTTTCCTATCAAATCTAAAGGCGAACCTCACATTTTTGGGTGGAAATTTTTTCTGAATATACGGTTATGTGCTAGTCATACAACCTCCTATCCATGAGACGCTTGCTATGGCTAAAGTTTCACTCCTAAATGTTGTAAAAAATTTTAAATTTGGCGCTAAAATTACACTAACAAGTATTTCTCATAGTTTTATTACTCATCTACTATCAAACAAAACAAACTCAAGCGAAAGTGCATATGTAAGGTATCATCTTTTTACCCTCCCCTTACACTTAAGATGAACATTGTCCCCAATGTTCAAGTAAAGAATGTAAAAGTTAAAAAGTAAAGAGAATGAAATCAAATACTCCCCTGATTCGCTCGGTATGGATTTTAGGTTGGCCAGGTTAAATCTTCTTCCAAGAAAACGAACAATCAAAGCTTCCCTTCCAGAATATAAATCATCTTCTTGTCACAAATAACCTGTAAATCCTGACAAAAGTAGACAAGGCAACCTCGCATAAAATCGGCGGCATCCTATATAAGTTACTAAATCCTAGAAAACAAAATAAGATATAATGCTTGTGGAATGAAGTTTGCAGATTTCCTGGAGATTATAAAACTTAATAATTCACAAAAACCATAAGACTCCGTTAGAAAAACAAAACTGGTAAAATTTCCAGATTTTTGACTCCTGACGCCGTCAAGAGCAATGCCCTGACGCCGTCAGAATGGACCTGCAGAAATCCTTATGTTAAGTTTCCGGAAAATTTCTGGAAAAACTTTGTCCTACTTCCTGGAAAATCCTGCAAAACTTCATTATGACTCAATACAAGCATTTGACTCTAACAAATACGAATATACATGTTCATTAAATATTGTGGATAATCATGATCGGTTTGTTTCTTAAAAACATATTTGGGGTTTCCCTTTACACTTATCTTTTGCAAAAATACCTTTAGGTTGAAGTTAAGACTAGGCTAACAACATAATAAAGTATTTCACATTTTAATTGAGAAACATGATCAACCAACAATAAAAATAAAACATGCATACGGAAGCAAATAACAATCAAACAATTAAAATCACACAAAACATGGGTTGCCTCCCAAGAAGCGCTTTTCTTTATTTACGAGTCTTGTAGCTAGACTCAAAGTCGTGGGTTACTACGTGATTTCATCATCAAACATCACATCCTCCTCATTAATCATTTCATTGTTATTTTCTTGGTAATGTTTTACACGTTGTATGTTAACCGTGAATTCCCTACCCTCGTCATCAACTAACACTACAGCTCCAAATTTAGAGGAATTCTTCACCGTGAACGGCCCATACCATCTAGACTTAAGTTTTCCCGGAAATAATCGCAACCGAGAATTGTATAATAGGACCTTGTCTCCTTCTGAAAATTCTTTGGGTTTCTTAATTCTTTGATCATGCCATCTTTTAGCTCTCTCTTTATATGTGATGGAGGATTCGTAGGCTTCTAATCTAAGTTCATCAAGCTCGTGTAATTGCAAAAACCTATGGTTCCCCGCAGTTGTGTAATCTAAGTTGCATGCCTTAAGCGCCCAATAAGCCTTGTGTTCTAATTCTACCGGTAAGTGACATGCCTTACCATACACCATGCGGAACGGGGTCGTTCCAATAGGTGTTTTGTAAGCAGTTCGGAATGCCCATAAGGCTTCGTCGAGTTTGAATGACCAGTCCTTTCTGTTTTGACTAACCGTTTTTTCAAGTATTCTTTTAATAGCTCTATTGGTGTTTTCGACTTGGCCATTGGTCTGTGGATGATAGGCGGTGGAGAATCGGTGGGGTACTCCATACCTCTTCATGACCTTTTCCATTTGCGCGTTGCAAAAATGTGTCCCCCTATCACTGATGAGAGCCTTCGGAATCCCGAATCTTGCGAAAAGCTTTTTTAGGAAATGAATGACCACTCTAGCATCATTAGTCCTAAGGGCTTGTGCTTCAACCCATTTCGAAACATAGTCAATGGCGACCAAGATGTACTCGTTTCCTCCTGAGGATGGAAAGGGTCCCATAAAGTCAATCCTCCAAACATCGAATACCTCACAAACTTGTATAAAGTTCTGAGGTGCCTCATCCCTATGTGATATATTTCCAGCCCGTTGACATGCATCACACGCTTGTACCATATCTTTTACATCACGGAAAATTGTGGGCCAATAGAATCCTTCATCGAGAATCTTTCGAGCAGTAACATTTATCCCATGATGCCCTCCAGAGGGACCGGAGTGACATTCCCTCATGATCTTTACTGCCTCATTCTCCGAAACACAACGCCTTATAATGTGGTCAGGACACCTTCGGAATAAAAATGGCTCATCCCAGAAGTAATATTTCAGCTGGGAAAAGAACCTCTTCCTTTCGTATTTGGTCAGGTGTTCAGGAACAAGTTTGCATCTACTTGCGAAGTAATTGGCGAAGTCGGCGTACCATGGTTCCGAATCAAGGATAGACATCAGTTGTTCGTCGGGAAACGAATCCTTAATTTCACTTCTATCGTGTTTATCCAAGGGGTTTTCCAGGCGAGATAGATGATCGGCGGCTAGATTCTCTGCCCCCCTCTTATCGCGAATCTCAACATCAAATTCTTGTAGCAACAAGATCCACCGAATTAGTCGTGGCTTGGCGTCCTGTTTCGCAAACAGATATCTAAGAGCTGAGTGGTCAGTGAAGACGACTGTCTTTGAAAGGACAAGATATTGTCGGAATTTGTCGAATGCAAACACTACGGCTAATAATTCTTTTTCGGTCGTGGAGTAGTTCTCTTGGGCGGGATTCATGGTTTTGCTAGCATAGTAAATAGGTTGGAAAAGCTTGTCACGTCGTTGACCTAATACAGCCCCGACAGCGAAGTCGCTAGCGTCACACATTATTTCAAATGGTAACTCCCAGTTGGGTGTGATCATGATTGGAGCTTGAGTGAGTTCCCTTTTTAGGAGGTCGAAAGCATCCTTGCATTCTTGGGAAAAATCGAATGGAGCATCCTTCACAAGCAATTGAGTCATTGGCCGGGCAATTTTGGAGAAGTCTTTGATGAATCTCCGATAAAATCCGGCGTGCCCCAAAAAGCTGCGTATTGCCTTAACAGTTGTGGGGTATGGTAACTTAGATATAGCTTCAACCTTAGCTTGGTCCACCTCTATCCCATTCCCTGAAATCTTATGGCCCAACACAATCCCTTCCTTTACCATGAAATGACACTTTTCCCAGTTCAACACCAAGTTGGTTTCCTCGCAACGTTTAAGCATCTTCTCTAAATTAGCAAGACAGCGGTCGAAGGAGTTCCCGAAGACTGAAAAGTCATCCATGAATACTTCCATGCTGTCTTCCATGAGTTCGTGAAAGATTGCGGTCATGCAACGTTGGAAAGTGGCGGGGGCATTACATAGCCCAAAAGGCATCCGTTTGTAGGCAAACGTTCCATAGGGGCAAGTAAACGTGTTCTTTTCTTGGTCCTCAGGTGCTATGGGGATTTGAAAATATCCAGAGAATCCATCTAAGAAGCAATAGTATTCGTGTCCAGATAATCTTTCTAACATCTGATCAATGAATGGTAAGGGAAAGTGATCTTTCCTCGTGGCATCGTTGAGCTTTCGATAGTCAATGCATACCCGCCATCCAGTGACAGTTCTCTGTGGCACCATCTCACCCTTGTCATTTTTTACTACAGTCATTCCACCCTTTTTAGGTACAACCTGCACAGGACTAACCCATGGGCTATCCGAGATCGGGTAAATCAGTCCTGCATCCAAAAGTTTGATAACTTCCTTCTTCACTACCTCCTTAATGTTAGGGTTAACTCGCCTCTGGGGTTGCACAGTGGGTTTATAATCTTCCTCCATAAGAATCTTATGTGTGCAAAAAGTGGAGTCAATCCCCTTAATGTCGGCCACACTCCATGCGAGTACCCCCTTGTATTTCTTCAGGACCTCTAAGAGTTTAACTTTTTGTTCTTTTTCCAAGGAAGAATTTATGATTACCGGGAGTTGGTTTTCTCCCTGAAGAAAGGCATACTCCAAATGATTAGGGAGTTCTTTAAGATCAACGTCAGGGGGCTCGATAATAGAAGGTTTTAGCTTGTTCTCGGGCTTTCGGAGCTCGAGATGCTCCGTTGTCTCTTGTCTGGGGTAGAAGGAGACTGCATTAACTTCCTCCGTCTTTTCCACCTCCAGCAAAGGAAGAAAACTCTCGTCCCGTAGCCAGCCTTCATCGATTTGTTCATCGATGCAGTTATCAATGATATCTGTGAGCTCATCTACTTCCCCGATAAAGTAGAGCCGGTTGGATGCTTCGAGGGAGAGGTCCATAGAATCCTTAATGTCGAAGGTTGTGCTATCGTCTCCTACTCGTAAGGTCAATTTGCCATCGTAGACATCGATGACTGCACGAGCGGTAGCAAGAAATGGTCTACCTAAAATGATAGGTACCACGTCGTCCTCCTCTATATCCAGGATTACGAAGTCGACAGGGAATTTGAATTTCCCAACCTTGACTAGCACGTTCTCACATATCCCTTCGGGGTATTTGACTGATCTATCGGCTAGTTGGATGTTCATACGGGTAGGCTTCAATCCGGAATATCCTAGTTTACGGAACATAGAGAGAGGCATGAGGTTGATACTTGCTCCCAAATCGGCAAGAGCATTCTTGATTGATAGAGGACCTATAGAGCATGGCAAGGTGAAGCTGCCCGGATCGTCTACCTTCTTTGGTAGCCCTTTATGGGTCACCACTGAGCATTCTTCCCCTAGGGTTACAAGACCCTCGAGCTTCTTCCTATTAGCGAGCAGTTTTTTGAAATATGTGCTATACTTTGGCATGTGATAGCAAGCATCCAGGAGAGGTATGGTGACAACCGAGTCTTTTAGGTATGACAAGAACCTCTTGTTATCATTCTCCGTTTTTTGGTTCCTTAGTCGGGATGGGTATGGAATTCTCACAGGTGGGTTAGGAAGGGCTGATGGGGAGGGGGTTGTTACTGGTGGTTGGTCCGGGGTGCCAATGACGACATCCTGCTCCTCCTCCCCAGGTTTGTCTGAATTGAGTGTGATTGGGGACGAATTTGGGTAAGGAGGGTCCTTGGTTGTCGTTCCGGCCCGTGTGGTTATCGCGAGCATGGGATCTTTTCCTCTTTCTGACGGTGGTTGGAGGTCATCTAGGGCTGAGTTAAGCTTGCTGAAGAATTCTCCGACATCCTCCTGCTGTTCGTCGAAAAGCTCATTAAGCCCTTTCATTTGCAAGTCTTTTTCTTGAGTGAAGTGACCAAGGTCATCTTCGAAATTGCTCCTGATCTTGAATTCAGGGCCTCCCTCCCCTTCTCTTTTCCTTACTAGATTTCCCCAAAGGGTATAATCATCATTTTGGTAGAAAGGCAAAAGGGAGGGATCAGCATAAATGTCTCCTCCTGACAAGCATGCATGTTCAGTTGTGGCTGCTCCTCCGCATTCCTCCACCTCATGCGGACCTCCACAGTAATCGCAGATCAAGTAAGGATTAGACAGCATTTTAGGTGGTTGTGATCCAGCAAGGCAATCCATTCTTTTGTGAACTTTGCTCAATCGATCCGAGGTGGTTTCAGAAACGCCGATAGTCGACTCAGGTTCATCCCAAGTGTCATCCAGGTCTTGGGCATATTCTTCAATCCTGTCCCATCCTTCCTCGGCACTAAGATTGGCCAATCTTCCTTTCCTAGATTGGTTGATTCCGTTCCGGTCATTAGAGGAGATATTTTCGTAAAAGATTTGGACCAAGAGCCAAAGTTCAATGCCATGATGTGGAACTTGTCTTATTAAATCCTTGAATCTAGTCCACGCTTTATGGAAGGGTTCATCCTTCCCCTTTCGGAAACGAAGGATCCTATCCCTGAATGCTGAGGTTTTTCCAGGTGGAAAGAACTTCTCATAGAACTTGGATATGAGTTGCTCCCATGTGAAAATAGATTCGGAAGGGAGTTTGTTATACCATTCTTGGGCTTTCCCGTATAAGGTAAAAGGGAAGAATCGCAGTCGGGATGTGTTTCTAGTAGTCCCACCCGTATGGATGGTATCCACTATTTTTAGGAAGTCCTTGATGTGTTGGATCGGATTTTCCTCATCAAGTCCGTGGAACTTACACACACTTTTGACAAGCCAAATATCATTCGCATGCAAGACCTCGTTGGTGTGTTCGTTTGGATAAACAATGGCATTGGAAAACCCACGAGGAGTTGGGGAAGAGTAATCCTTGAGACGCTTAGGAGGGGGTATTATAGGAGTATTCGTCTCATTGTGGGAGCTCGGGGTTGTGATGTGATTTTCTGAATTTTCTTCAGAGAGAGGTGCATCAAAGTCGATAGCAATGCTGGATGGTTCAGGTGTTGAGTGAGTTCGTCTTAACCTACACATTTCTCTTTCGGGTTCTGCATAAGGCAAGACGAGGTCTTTAGTGGTGCTACGACTTCTAGTGATCCTAAGGTTGGAGAATTCGTTGGTTGCCATGATGGTGAATGGTGAAGAGTTACAAACAAAGGCACGAAGAAATAAGATAGACTAAAGAAGACCTAAAAATAAAAATAAAAATCTTACTAGAAAGGAATCTAGCAAGTAGACCTAATAAAAAGAAATTCTAACCTAGACAATAACTATTCCCCAGGCTGCGGCGCCTAAAACTTGATGCGTGGGAATCGCACCTTGCTTTACCTCTCGAGGGATCTCGCGAGGCTTACAACCCCCACCAGGCAGTGTACCTGATCGTTGTAGTATAGTATAGTGACAAGTACCGGGGGATTGATCGTTCAGCTTAGGAATAGTGTCGCTAGGATTAGAAAACCTAATTAATAGTTCTAGAGGTGAGAGATGATTATTTTTGTATTTTTATATTTTTATGAAAGCAATTAAAATCTCGGGTTTTGAAAGAGTGGGCGGAATTAGTTGCTAATCAACTAACCCAAAGCTAAGATGCAATCAAAATAAAACAATAAAAATAAAATTAAACTAATTAAACTAAGGTTGTGAGCAGTAATTGGAGAAATTGTGTTTACTTAGACTTCATTACTCCCTAGATATCTTTTACATGTTAATTACTTGTTACACTTGTATGAATGACGGGTTGTATTCCTTAATACCATTCGTGGAGTGGCATACATAACTCCCCAACTCTATGAGCTCTTATCTCCTCCTACACCATGACCCAGCACAACTATAGGGATTGTAAACAGTGGCTCATGCATTAAATACAACCAATAAAGACCTAGTACGCCTCGGTTCATGTTTCTTAAGACGTTCAAGCATGTTACCATTTGGAGATCTGCCAGTTTTCTTAAGCCTAACATATAAAATCATTCATTCAAAACAAGAATAGACAAGTGATCAACACATAATCAACATCTAGGTTTCATTAGATCTAAGCAAACACAAGAGAGATCTAGCCTAGCATAGTAGAATTAAGATAAGAACAAAAGATAAACAACCAACACATAGACATATTGATTGAATTAAGAGTATACTTATCTCAATTACAATGCAAGGTCTCAAGGGTTTGGAACCCTTGAAAAACCTGTAAAAGAGGCACCAAAATCGTCTTTAGGGTTTCACCAAAACTTCTCCTCTTTTTATGAAAAAAACTAGAAAACTATATATAGGAAAATCGTCCTGACGGCGTCAAGAGTAAAATCTGACGCCGTCAACTCACCGCCATACACTTCCTCGGACGCCCTAGATCCAACTTTGACGGCCTATGTGACGCCGTCACCACCTTCGGTAAATTAATCTTGGCCACTTTGACGCCGTCATAATCCATCTGACGCCGTCACCAGCTACGGTAAATTATTCTTCATGTCTGACGCCGTCAAGAGCAAACCCTTGACGCCGTCACCTTGTATTTCCAGCTTGGATTTTCGGTACTTTGTCGTTTTCTTCACTTTATGCTCCAAAAACGTCCAAAATAGCCTCTTTTCCAGAATTCACTCTCCAAACACCTAAAATCACAAAAGGAACGATTTAGGGCAATATTTGATCAAATAAATTCGGATTCGGGTTTAAATGACCCTTTAAAAACGGATCATTTTTCGCCTCATCACTAACCAATATATTTTCTAACTTTTATAAATCACACTTAATTCACGGACTAATCAACTCAACAAGTATATAAAAAGTCTACTCACTACTCATGACTACTAAGCTAACAATAATAACTAATCCAACAATAATAAACATATTTTCTAAACTAACATATATAAATTACTCGCACATAATAAAAGGTACACTACAAGAAACAAATAAAGCAACAATAACTACTAAGCTAAACATGACAATAAATATAAACATACTAAAAATAAAAAGATAAAAGGGTTAGAGATAACCAAATGAGATGCAAAACATAAAGACGGAAAGATGAGACCCATTCCATAAGCTTCAAAATGATTAACCCCGAATAACAACTACTTACCGTTGGATGTCTACTGCTTAAACTAGAATCTCAAAAATACCCAACTAAATTAATATATTAAGAAGAACAAGATAAGATCTAAAGACCAATAAAAATGTTGTAGCGAAGATTTGGATTTGACAAAACAAAGATTTGAAAATTGTTAAATGAATTAACCATACAGTACGAAATAGACATAAGTAAAATTTCTAATTTGAATGGTTCATATGGAAACAAAATCTAAAGTAAAAGTTTAGATTATAAAAATAACAGTAGCTAATAAATTGACAATAAATGAAATTGACTAGTAAATGAGAATGTTTGATTCATAGCTACGAGTACAAGATAAAAACAACAATGCAAATTAAAGGAAGAAATTGATGGTAATTAAATGTTGGGTTATATTACCGACTCCTCTCAGGGGTGGTGTCGGCTGTGTATATCCCCCATTTTTATGTTTATTTATTTATTAATTATTTTTTTTTAACTTGCAAAAATAATAAAGACGAAATTTTATTAAAAAAATTGTAAGAAATATTTTTTTTAAAAGATGAAGATTATGACAGTAAAAGAGATTAACTAAAACATTATTATAAAAACTTGAAATTAATAAGAGATGGAAAGAAATAGACAAAGATTAATACCTTAAATTACCAAGATTTAATACGAAAATTAACTAATTTAAATAAAATGAAACCTAATCTCCATAATCTAAAAATAAAAAGAAGTACTACTCAAAAAACTGAGATCCCCTTCTTCCTATATGCGTTAGCTTCACGCATAGTACAAGCAAGATGCAGCTGGCCTTTGGTGTGAACTGGGCCTGGTCTTCACTTCATGTGCCACGTTGGGCTGTTTGATCATGTGCACGGGCTTTATTTATATGTCTTTTGCCTCGATGCTTCAAATAAAATTACCGTTGGTCCCAAAATTTTGTGCTCTTTTTAATCTCGTGCTCGTTTTGTCCACTTTTGCTTCGTTTTTAATCCTTTTGTACCTAAAACACATAAAAACACAATCCAAGGATATTTGCAGTATTATTGGGCATATTTGGGTGTTTTCAATATTTTTACAGTCAAATATGGGAACAAAATGATGAGTATTTGCACACTCATCACTTCCCAAGAGGACTAAGTGTATCAAGAATAGTGACATGACACCCAAATGGTCTGATATAGCTAATAACAGGTTTATGTCCAAATAACAGCTCATATGGTGTTTTAAATTGAGGCTTAGTAACTCTGACCCTATTAAAAACATAGCAAGCAGTGTTAACTGCTTCAGCCCAGAAAGGAGTAGGTAAGAGTGAATCTGCAAGCATAGTTCTAGCAGCCTCAATGACTGTCCTATTCATTCTTTCAGCAACTCCATTTTACTGTGGGGTTCTAGCATTTCTGTACACTTGCTTTATGCCCTTGTGTCTACAGAATTCAAGCATACTTCTGTTTTTGAACTCAGTTCCATTGTCTGATCTGATGATTTTAACCTTGTGACCAACTTGATTTTCAATCTGTCTAATGAAGGTTTGAATAATGCCAGGAGTTTCATCCTTGGAAGACAAGAAAAATACCCAACAGAACCTGGTACAGTCATTAGTAATAGCCAGATAGTATTGAGCATAATTTATTCTTCTATCAGAAGTAGGCCCAAATAGATCCATGTGCAAAGTGTGCTGAGGTTCAGTAATGGATCTTTCTAGTTTGGCCTTACATGAGGCCATATGTTGTTTTCCTTTATGGCAGGCTACGCATGTATGGTCATCTTTGAAAACCTTGGAAGGTAATCCTCTCACAAGATTTCCCTTCACAAGTTTGTTGAGGTTTTTGAAGTTTATATGACCCAATCTTTTGTGCCATAATTTAGATTCATCTAATGTAGCTTTTGCAATCAAACAAGCAAAACCTTTTACAGGTGTAGGTGTCTTCATATCAAAACTATACATATTGTGTTGTTTAAGGACTTTCAAGAGTATCTGACTTTCATTAGGCATCTTAAAGTTAGAAGTCAACACAAAACATTTAGTTTCAGTGAAAAGAACCTTATGCTGCTTATCACAAATTTTTGATATAAAGAATAGGTTGAATTGCCCAAGTTCTTTCACAAAAGATACATTATCAAATTCTAAATTTCCAACAACAATTCTCCCTTTACCAGTGATGTAGCATTTGCTTCCTCCAAAGGTAACAGAACCTCCTTTGAATTCTTCAAATTCTTAGATGTGCTCCTTGTTGCCAGGCCTGTGACCTGAGCATCCACTGTCAAATATACCTCTATTTCCCATGATTTTGAGTGGATGATCCTGCACATAAGAATAAGAGATTAGTTTCTCTTAATGACCCAGGCCTGTGAAGGCTTGTCCATTTTGTGGATTCACATATTTGTATGTCTTATAAGAACAGGATCCACTAATACTGCTTTGGGACTTATAGGTGAGTTCATTTCTGAATGGTTCTCATTTCCAATAGTCCAAATCCTCATTAGGAGACCCCCCCTTTACCCGTTGTAGCACAAGAGTTTGAAGTCTTTGCTACATTTTGTATAATGGGTCTTCTCACAGGTGATTTTGATTTTGAGAAGTTTCTTCTTTGATTAAATTGGTTCACTTGTGGAATAGATCTTCACACAGGTGATTTTGATTTTGAGAAGTTTGCTTGATTCACCTGTGGTTCTACTGGTTGTTTAGGTCAGTAATACCAAGAAGTGCCCATGGGTTGAACAGAATTTACCCTTTGCCCAACAGGTTTAACATTGCTTTTACCAGTACCAAAAATTAGTCTACCAGAATTAACTTTGGAATGACCCGTATTAACCCTTAACCTAGCAGAATTAACATTTGTTTTACCAGCATTGGGTTGCACTTGTCTAGGTACAAACTGATTAGCATGGTTTATTCTATTTACAGCATTCCACACAGGTTTTGTCTCAACTTTAGTAGTTGCCATTCTTTGTTTCTTAGCCATCTTTTTTTCATGATAATCATAGTCTTTTATTAGATGATTAGGGCTATAACAAACAAAGCATCTCTTTTGAGTGAAAACATAACCTTCTCCTAACACCCTATCCTTTTTCACATTCTTTTCCTTTTTAGATGTTTCTGGTTTGTTTTCTTGTGGCCCAGGGGATTCTAAAGGAGATTCACAACTAGGCTCAACAGGTTTAACATCAGATACAATAGACTTATCACTTTTAACAGATTTTTTGACTCTATACTAGGGTTAATTTCTGGTTAAAAGTCAGAGTGCTCAGAGATGTTAGCAACGGACCCTACACTGTCATTAGATTGAAAGGTAGAGTACTCACTGACTTTTATCATCTAAAACACTTGTTTCAGGCACCTGTGGCCCTCTTTTTCCAGATACAAATAAAGAGTCATCAATTTCATACCCTGTATTAGGAGTATAATCCCCACTTAGAGGTGGTGGAACTCCTTTAAAGTTATCAGTCTTAGCAAATCTATTATATACTGGTTTATCCACATAATCCTCTTCTTTACTCATAAAAATAGTGTTATTCATTTCCTCTTCATAACTTAAGACTTAACTGTTTGACTTTATTTCATACCCCAAACCTAATTTGCTGGTTGAACTCATTCCAGAATCAATAAGTCTAAATAGGTTTTTACTAGAGTTCTCCCATTTATCAACTATACTCTGTAGACTTTCTTTATCTTTTACAGTTTTCATACCAATTTTTCTATACCTTTTTAATTTCTCATCCTTCGCATAAATCTCATTAGCCTGAAAGGTAAGTTTCAGATTTAAATTAGCTTGCTGTTTTTGATAGTTTTTAACCTGAGCCTCTAAGGTTTTTTACTGCATTTTCATAAGCAAGTATTTTGACATCTAGCTCTTCTATTTTATTCATTTGTTCATCACACCTAGCTTTAATACTATCGTAAGAATTAATACAAAGCTTAGAACATAATGATACCTCAGAGTTGGAGCTGATGGCCATGAGAGCATGATTTGTAGAGTCCTCCTCATCATTGTGCCCCACCTAGTTGACTACACCATCATCCATGGTTAGCAAGCCAACTTGACTTTTCTCTTTCTTTTGCCCTTCTTCTGGATACATGGAGTTCCCCTTCTTCTTTTCTTCAGGTGTCACTTTTGCTGTACATTCCCTAGCAAAGTGATCAGTGTTGTTGCACTTGTAGCATAGAAGCTTTGACTTATCAAATCCAACTGGCTTGTTTCCATTGTATCTGAGGTTTCTTCCAGTCTTCTTGAAAAATTATTTCATTCTTAGTGCAATCATAGCTAGCTACCAATTGATGTCCATTTCTTCAATATCAATATCATTGATCTGATCAAGATCATCATGGATCAGATCTCTATCTTCAGACCTCTTTGCAAAGAGAGAATAAAGGACTTCATCAGCAAAACCACTAGGAGCATCTCTTTCCCTTGAGTCCCTTGAAGAAGAAGCATAACTGCCAGAATTAAAGCTACCAAAATTAACCTTGTTAGTACTGGTCTTGCCCTGTCCAACAAATGCAACATTGGTTGCACTAGAAGATGTCTTTAACCCCCTTTTAATGTCCTATTCAAAAACCCTAAGGTTATTGAATAGGTCATCAACTGACCAAGTATCCACATCTTCTTTTAGTCTCATAGACATGGCTACAGTTGGCCATTCAGCAGGCATGGATCTGAGAAACTTGTGATTTGCAGCTTCAGTAAATAGGGGGAACCATGTGCTTCCAATTAAGAGAGCAAATGTTGGAATCTGTCATAACCTTTCTCCAAACCTTCAGAACTAGACACAGTGAATGCTTCAAATTGCTGCTTGAGTACAGCCTTCTACATCTTTTTAGAGTTTGCATTCCCTCCAAAACGATTTCTAATGGCTTCCCAGATATCTTTAGCATCATCCTTACCATGGAACCTTCGTAGGTGTTCCTTTGGTATGGCCATCAGGAGAAAGGTCCTTGCTTTCCTCTCTTTCTCCACAGCATGGATCTCTGTAGCAGAGACTGCTGGAAGTACCCTGACAGTACCATCCTTGCCTATATAGATCCTCTTCTTCGAGTTTCCAATCTGAATCACCTTCTATACATCATTATCAACATATTACAAATAGTGCTCCATCTCCATAGCCCAGATATCATACTCCTCCTTCTTGAGAATTGGGAGTTTGATATTGGATATGGTAGTGGATGTTGACACCACTTGTTGTTGCTGCTTGGGTTTGCTATTCTCTGATGCAGCCTCAATGTGTTGTGATTCTTTAGAATCACTGTGTGAAGAGAATTCATCAGCAGGAGCAGACATCTTATGTGATTGGTGAGTGTTTGAGTGTTTATGGTTATGGTTTCTGTGTTGTGTTTCTTCTTACTCAGAGTCCCTCTACAGGCTCTGATACAACTTGTAGGTCCAAAATTCTGGATCTAAGTAGCCTTTGTAAGACAATAAACACCTTGAATAAATCCAAAGTATTTATATGAGAAACTCTTAAGAACAATGTATACTTGATGTTAATGCAGAATGTTAACACAAGCAGTAAGAATAATACAGGGATTTACTAACTTTTATATTCTATTAAACTTGAAAACTTGGCATAGAACACAATTGCGTAGGGTTCCTTTTATACTACATGGAAACCCTAATTCTACAAAACGTCTGAAAGGATACATGCATATCTTCTCCTAAGATATCTAACCGTGTGCATATCCTTTCCTATAATATCTCCTAAGATATCTAACTTGTTAAGCAAAACAGACTTAACAGTCTAAAATATAAATAGACTTAACTAGTGTCTGCCAGACTTAACTTAGTACTGGCAGACTTAACTGTTAGGACTGTAGAACAACCTTATCACTTGTGAATCTAGGCTAGATCTAAAGAGAGAAAGTAAGTAGAGAGAGAGAGTGGAAGGGAACTCCTAGTGTGTGAAATAATAACCTTGTATTACTAAGAGAACCAACCTCAAAATGAGGCCTTACATGTGTATTTATACTTGTAGTCTAGGGCTTCACATATCTTTGACCATATTACATAACTAGCCCTTAGACTTTATACAAGCATGAATAATACACATAAACATAATAAACTAGCATTTACTAACTATTACATTGATATATTTAACTAACTATTTGACTCAATAATGATCGTCACTTTTAATCCTAACAATCTCCCCCTAAGGGACGATCATTGAGATCTCACTTTGATTTCATAAATGATCAACACTTCTAATTCTAACAATCTCCCCCTAAGGGTGATCATTGAGATCTCTCTTTTGTGACTTTGATCTTTGATCTTTGAAGCTTGTTCTCTTGAACTTTGAGTCCTTGTGTAATAGTTTTGCTAGTTCCTTTGTTCCAATCATGCTTTGTGATCTTTCTTGCCATTGATCAACATCTTTACTATGTTGTCTTTACGTCTTTTCCAACATGCTCATACTTTGTTTGACTTTGAATCTTTGTGAAGTTCTCTTCTCTTTGACTTTAATCTTTGTTTCTTTAGTTTGAAGATTCTTTGACTTTGACTTAGAAACATTCTGAACTTTGCTTTGCTTTGATCTTTGAAGAGAGCTTTGCAGGGTATGAGCATGTGGATTTTTGAGTGATGGTAACGGTCTTTCTCCAAGGAACATTTATGAGTACCTGCATAAAACAATTAGCAATAAATCAACCGGTACTTACAGGTTCGGAATTAGAGATCGTCAACAGCATAGTGTGAGGACTCCTTCTAACCCTTACCAAGGCCGTTCCTGAATCAGATACCCCTGAAAGGGCTTACTAGATCCACCGAAGTACATCAATGATTCAGGTGAGTTGCTGGAGATCACCCCACAACTGTAGACCGTTTGAGACATAGTAACCATCATGATAGATAAGGCAAGATCCATAGATCTCAAAAAGACTCTTACAACTTGTGTCCTTTTTGGCGAACACAAGTGTATTCAAAGGAAGTGTATCCTAGGAGATTTTTAATGAATCTCATGGCTCTAGACTCGATAAGTGCATAATTTGGTTTCCTATGCGGAGATTAGGGAGGGGTCTCCTGCTTCAATATCAACCATCTCTAAGAGATAGGTCGATAGATTACACCGGTTCCCCGTGAGAATGAAACAAGCTCTTTTAAGAGAACTTGAGTGGCTAGAAGGTTAAGTGCAGTGCATCACTGGGTCCATGACGTCTTTATCTTCAATACCGGTGTCACCTTGGTAACAACCAGTAGCATATGAATTGAACCCGGTGTCTGCCCTAAGGTTGAACATATGGAGGCTATTTCTTTTCACCCTTTCATATCCTTTTCTTTTTAATTCTTCAACCCCTTCTTTCTCCTTTCATTCTTTTCTCCTTTTTTCAAATCATACCTAAGGACTTCTAATTCTAATCTATTGGAATTGTCCTTGGGTAGATCCCTCCGGCTTTGGCGGATCATAGGACGGTTTTTCCTAACCTTAGTCACCTTATAACTTCATGACTATCCTATTGTTTCCATCAAACCATTTGTGAAAATCTCTCAAAGTGTTATGATAATAAAACATACTTTGTTAACACTTCGAGAGTTTTGCATTTCATTTGAAGGACTCCCCCTTCACTTGTGCTCATGGATTGTTAAGAAATTTGCACATGCGTGAGGAGTTTGCACTTTTAGAATTGATCCACTTTCAGCGAACATGACCAATTCGAGACACGCTTACATCACTAGTTAGACTAGCTTGAAGTTATTACCCGGCCTGGTCAAGTCCACAGAAAGTTTTTCGAAACGGTACATTTCTACTAAGACAAATCCTTTTCGAGACACGCTTACGTGGCTAGTTAAAGAGTTCCATTGTCAGCTTTTAGGTGACAACTAGCTCTAGTAACTAACTTGATGTTATTACCCGTCGAGGATAAGTCTTTTCGATTACTAACTTTTGTTGTTTCGTCAATTCTTGGGTCATTTCTGAGTCGAGCTCTTTTGAGATTCAAGACGATCACATTTTAATCACGTCTTCTCCCCCTCAAAAATAGCATTTCCATGGTATTTTTGATACCAATTGATTAAAACCTTTGCTTTTTGGATAGTTTATGGGAGAAACGGATGTTTGTTAATTCCGTATTTGTTTCCTTTAAGCATGATCTTTTTGGAACAACTTTATATTACTCCCCCTCAAAAATAGAACATTTTGATTAAATTAAACTTTTAAGGATTTGAGGGAGTAATATCTTGAGCTACATCATGAAAAGTTTTGAAAACCTTTTGATACATTATTCAAAATTTTGCTCAAAAATTAAGAAGACATTGATAAGCTTTTTGGAGAGAAGTCTTCTTATCATTTAGGATTGTCGCACATAAATGTACAACAGGGTCCTTTCTTTGAAAATCACGGGTTATACACTGTTATGTGTGCATAAGCCATAATGTTTTTAGGATAAGTGCTCAAAAATTATTTAAAACATTTGTTTTGATTTAAGCACTTTCCTTTCTTTGAAGAACGAGTCCTTAGCTGAAATACTAAGAAGTCATAATGTTGAAGTCCGAGTCCTTAGCAGAAGTACTAATTGGATTAGACAACAACTTTTGGAACCCATTTAAGCACGGCGCCAACGGGTTTACCATATTTTGAAATCCATTTGAAAGTTGTGTCAATCCGAGACAAAGAAGTTGAATTCCAACGAGGACTGAAAACCGGTGTTTAATTTTGAAATAAAGCTCGTGGAATCAACGGTGATTTAAAACTCTTTTGCTTTTGAAAGTTATTTGAGAAACTCGGTGTCTCTCTTGGAGTTTTAAAACTTGAAGAAGAAGTTTTCCATCCATTGTTGAAACTCGGTGTTTCATTTCGAAAATTCATTTTTGAGATGAATGGAAACCTTCCAGAATTGGGATTTTTCAAAGCATAGCCATTCCTTTGTTGTAGCGGAAGCATTTCAGAGTATGAATAATTCAAATGTTTTGAACGGCTTTGCTTTGGTTTCCACACTGGCTTTAC